>CATIWQ010468794.1:0-24736 GCA_949673415.1 Euphorbia schlechtendalii | reverse complement strand
TCATTGACATATATTCTCACCTCATTACCAATCAATCCCGCGAAGATCTTGTTCATCATTCTTTAATATGTGACCCCTGCGTTCTTCAAGCCAAAAGGCATCACATTGTAGCAGTATGAGCCCTCGTGCGTGATGAATGAGGTCTTCTCTTAATCAGCTTTGGTCATCGTAGCTTATTATACCCTGAGGTTGCATCTAGGGTGGGATCAATAAGCCCGTCAATGTTTGAGACACACTTTGCCGAGATTGGTGAAATTTATGCAAATTCGGTAGAAGTCGTTTAACTTCTGTACTAGCACGACGTTAGCCATCCATTCTGGGTATTTAACCTCTCAAATGTGCTTCACTCTCAAAAGCCAGGCTACCTCCTACTCAATGACCTTCCGCTCCAACCCGTGATTTTGCCTCTTTTGCTTCACTGCTTTGGAATCGGGCTTGATGTTCAATAAATGCTCGACCACTTGCAAGTCAACGCCTACAATATCCTTCGGCTTCAAGGCGATAGATGGCTCGTTAGCCTTCGACACTTGAGCGACCAGCTCATTCACATTTTCGGTTAAGGTTTTCAACATCCGAACCACCTTCCCTTCATCAAAGGCTACAACCATCATTACATCTAGGGCTGTGCATAATTCGGTAAAAACCGAATTACCGAACCGAACCGAAATACACAATTCGGTTCGGTGTTTCGGTTATCGGTTTGGATTCGGATTTTACCGAATTATGTAATTCGGTATTCGATTCGGTATTTCAGTATTCGGTTCGGATTCGGATTTTATCGAATTATGTAATTCGGTATTCGGTTCGGTTTAGATTTAAAATACAAAATCAACTGAAAACCGAACCGAACCGAATTGTTAAATAACCATAAATCCTAATGGACACCTAATACAAAATCTGCTAGGCTCATTTCTAATTTGTTTTAACAAATGGTGCAAAGAAATAAAATCCATTCATCAAGTAAATTTAAGAAGTAACTAGGGAACCTAAGATCTTTGTCGATATCCAAAGTAGTTCACCTTGTTTGAGTCTCGATTAAATTTAATAATCTAAAAATTCTTGCCTCTTCTTGTGCTTTAATCTAAAAATAATGATATTAATTATTATTTCGATTAATATATATACAAGATAACTTGAAACAATTAGATTTATAATAAAAAGAAGTTAAGGAAAATAAAAAAAAGATAAAAAATATATGATCGATAAATAATTTTGTGTATTATGCTTAATAGAAAAGGAAATTCAACTAGTATATGAAAATGGAAAATAGAAACAATTTCGGTTCGGAAAACCAAATTCGGTTAATTCGGTTTCGATTCGGATAACCGAATTTATACTGAAAAAATTTCGGTTCAGATGGTTTGGTTTTTAGTATTATTTCGGTTCGATTCGGTAGATAGTAATTCGGTAATTCGGTTATTCGGTTTGGCTAATACGGTTCGGTTCGGTAAAACCGAATGCTCACCTCTAATTACATCGATAGGCTCGACTCTCTCCCTTGATTCCAGCTCTTCAACTTCTTTATCTGCTATGCTTAAAGGTTCGGCTTGCAGAGCCACCATGTAAGGCCCTATTTTTCCTAACTTCTGAAAACTGAACTGAACTAAACTTAACTGAAACTGAACTGAACTAATTTCAGTGTAAATTTATAACTACGCATAGCTGAACTTAACTGAACTTAACTGAACTTAATTGAATTGTAGTTGAAGAGAACAAGGCCTAAGTTTTATAGGTAAGTTCATAGCTCCCTCTGGTCGTGGCCAGGCCTTGGTGCGTCAGGATCTGCAGACAAGAATATAACAAATTGATAACTCCATCATATCGAATGATTAAAGACCACAACAAGATCGCATTGTACGCAAGGGGGTAATCAATCACACGGAACTCGACTCGCGTCTTCCAAGTTAAACTTGCATCTCCCAGCATCACAACAAAGTTTGTGGAGCTGTACACGAGGACTGCGAGGCCACTCATCCCAATGAGGGGGGCTTAATGTTGGACAAGGTGGTTTGGATTTCCGCCCAGGCCATCAAAGGCTATCTTTGTTATGACATTCACCGAGCTGTCTGTTTTTACCAACACTCACCTAACTGGGTATTCGTCTAGGATCATCTCAATGACAAGGGCATCATTGTGAGAGAGTGGCCTCTTCGAATGGGAGAAACTATAGCAAGTGTCAACAATATTGTTAGTGTTGTCGTAGTGGTAAGTAAACTCCCTCTTCCTCTTGCTCTTGCTCGTGACCTGCCCACCTGTAATGACATGTATTACACCGCGGTGGCCCAAGGGAGCGGCTTCTCTCTGCAGAGGTCTCTCCTTCTAGGCCTCTCCTCTCTTCGTTGGTCCGCTCTGGGAGGATCCATTCGACTTTCTTCTCTCATACCCCCTTGGGTGAATTTGTTTAGTTTGCCTTCAAGAGCTCTCTTATTCAACTCCCTCGACAGTTCTCAACAATCTTTTATGTCATGCTCGGTTTGCTTATGGACATTACAATACGTCCCAGGCTTGCTTCCTCTCCCCCTTAGTGGGTATTGCAAATCACTTTTCCTCTCAATCCTGACCAACACTTCCTTCTTAGCATTGAGGGGAATGAATTGCTCGGTATCCATTACATAAATGTCAGATCTATGGCCTCGATCACCCCTTCAATGGTTAGTGCAACGGGTTAGCTCATCCTTTGTCTGATTGATCTGCTTCTGAGTCGTCTTACGGCTCTCCCCTCATACCCAATTTCACACCTTTTACATCAAGAGGGCTAAGAACGTGGGCCTGTCTATTGTGAAATCCTTCGTCAGGTTTGCGTTTCAGTAAGTGTCCACCATTGCGTCCACCGCTACATTAATCAAGAAAACTTAGGGTTGCCTTCTAGAACCTGTCCACGTATTACTCCAACAACTCCTCCAGCTGCAAATCTTAAATCATCTTCTTGGGTAGCACTGACATTATGAAGTACAAGACGAAACTCCCGGCCCTGCTGTCAAAACTCTTAACCGACCTAGGCTTGAAGGTTTCGCACCAATGAATAGCCAGGCCACCAGTGTGGTGGTAAATAGCTTACACATCATGCCATATGTGGCTTCGACGGCCTCTATTCATTGCCTGTAGTATCTCACTTGCGTCGTGAGGTCTCCAATTCCAGCATATTTCCGCATGCGCAACTGCTTAAAGTTTTTGAACTTGGCCGCTCTTATCTTCGCGAAGTATGGAGAAGCCGTACTAACCACCTTTGGGATAAGCACATCCATCCCCGCCTTCAACAGCGAGCGCTACACTCCTTCTCAGCTTTGCCTTTTAGCCATTTGCTCGGTGAAATCTTCAAATTTTGGGATTCAAGGCCTCCCCCTACTATTATCTTCCCAATCTGGCCATGGAGGGCTACGCTTGCACAAAGGCATCGTCCCTGAACTTTGCTTGGAATCGAGCCCTTCTCTTTACAAAGGCTCTGCATGGGTTTTTCCTTTTCCTCTCCTCCCGATACTGTTGTGAGAGAGTGAGGCATCCACGGTAATGCTAAGAGTGGTCGCCGAGAGACAACAGTTTATAGTATGCTTTCGTAAGAAGCGTTTACCGACGCTGGAGCTGTAGCTTTTGCAGCGTCGCTTGATCATCAACCGTGCCTGAGCCAACATCTTCATTGTTTCTTGCAAGGCAGACATGGAATCTGCATGCTGCTTGGCCAACTCCAGTTGTACCCTGACGATAGCCATCAAGTCATCAAGGCTGGTTTGGGATTGCCTGCTTGGAGGGTTGTCTATCAGATTGCTTAAAGTGTGAAACTTTAGGAGGGTACTCTTGGATGTCTGAGTGTTAGAATGAGAGGTATGGGCATCGAGAACCACCTTGCTCCCAAATTTCAGCGTCTTTGAAAACAAGGTTGTACCCTTCACCAGCTTGGAGAAATCTCTATTTTTTGGGGAATGCTCATGTTGGTTTCGATCCACACTCACCACACCAATTTGATGTGTAAACAAGGTATGAACCGAACTAAATTCTTCGGGGACTGAATGAACTAGCTTCGATTTCCTACAACACAACGCTTGGTCGGAGATCCGGCTTTGGTACTTCGACGATCAAGTTAGTCACAAGATTGTGATTATATTAGAACAATAAATGAGATATAAATGTGTACCTGAGATATTGGAATTGCAGGATTGATTTATATAGGCTTTTCGTGTACGCATGGCATATCGGGACCCACCTGCCACTTTTGTTAGGATGTCACGGGCAGCGAGGCGATTCCTGCATTAAATGAGGTTGCCTGAGGGGTATGCACGGCCAAAGCCTAGGGACTGAACCGACAACATGGCTTGCTGGCCAGCTGGCGGATCGGCCGAGCATGCCTTGAGGGTCCATACTTGGTTGATATCGTGAACATAATGGAAACACGTATGATAAAATTCCTTAGTATATGAAGCTAAAATAGTACATTATCTTGCAAGAAATTATCAGCGTGCAAAGCATGTAGCTAACAAAAATCTATGATAAAATATCAAACCGTGGCTTTCCTAACCAAAATTATTAAAACAAGCAATTAGGGAATCAGCAGCACATGCACACATAAATCAACTGATTGAAAGTAGAGAAGTCACAGACTATTGATGCATTGTAATAAAAATGAGTAAACAATATCAACAAATAAGAAATTTACTCAAACTAGACTATCTTCCGCCAACATACAGCAAATCATACCATGCAACAACACTTAACACAAATAATCACAAAGATAATTAAAAAAAATGCATAATATATATCATAAATGACAGGAGGGTTATAAGCACGAAAAAAGACTTCAAATTAGTGCTAAAAGATAGGGATTGAAGATATAGATATGCCTATGAAGTTTTGAAATGCTACATCAGAAGCTTCGACAAGGCAAATCTACATCAAAGAAGCCAGTAAAACAGATAGAGAGTGCAAACCTGAACCTTGCACACTTTTTCTTTCGAGTTACTTCCATATATGTTCATGACTTGGGCTTCTTTAGCAGCATATTATCAAACAGAAAAGGAAAACATTAGATTAATAATATCAAAGTGTATTGATGACTTTAACTGGTCTGTCAACAAAGAAGAAAGTGCACAGTCAGGGGTGCTGGATCAACATGGTTAAATTATTATTGGAATTAAGACCAATACAACTCCAAATCAATCACAATTTAATCTGAAGGAAATAAAGTAATCTTAATGTGAACTGACTAATTTCTAAACTGAAAGTAATAATCCGAAATGCCAAAATAGCATGAAAGGAGGTTTTAATTGGTATTATCCACATAAAGTTATATTTGAGAGAGAGTTTTTAATAAGATTTTATATCCAGAAGCTGGGCTGCTTGTAAAAGATTTAGTATTAAAACTTATCCAATATTTTATGAGATTAAAAGTCCAAAGAAGAAGAACTAAAATCAGACACTAACAACCAATACTAGGAGGGGATTCACATGAAAGACATTTATATACGATAGGCACAAAATAAGAATAGTTACATGCGTAGATTAGTGATTTTAAGAACACATTATGTTTTTAGTTGAGTAGCTACAAGTTTTTAATTCTTGTTTATAACTGACAGAATAACAAAATGAGGTAGCAAGTAAAATCCCAACAAAAAAGTTCTCAGTTTAATTAAATTTTTCAAACCAGCTTTCACCTTTTCAATTCATCCCTTTTAGCTTGAAGGTCCTTCTCTTTCTTATTCAAATCCTAAAATTATAAGGCAACAAGTACGAATCAGAAATTTCACAAGCCAAAGGAGTTTATGTTACAGTTTTTGAATTAATTGGAATGTTAACTGTTGAATTTAAATCGTAACCGAAATCAGATGTTTCAGAAGGAAACGGGGAAAGTCTCGAGTTTGAAAAAGGAGCAGCCTGAAAAAAAAGAAAAATTATGCATAGATACAAGAGTTATAATAAGAGATTATTGCCAACACAAGAGTCAAATTATGCTTTGCTTTCTCTGCACTTCACAAAACAAGAGATTTCAGTGTCCTTCAAACTCACAAATTTGATTTTTGTTGCCAACACAACAAGAGATTTCAGCATGACTAATAATTACTAGACATGGAGAATTCAACAAGCAACCACATAGGCTATGATTTCTGAGAAAACCACAACTGGAGAGTAAAGAGGCATGCAGGAACATGTTACAAGATCAGTATGCTATATTATAAGAACTTATGAGGTAGTCAAACTTCTTACCTGGTAGGTGAGACCTTGAAAAGTTTCTCGTGGAAATAAAAGCAAATAGAAGATTGCACGAATGTTTCTGCAGCGAATCATTCAAATTTAGGGTGAAACATTGTAACCATGCAAAACAAAATAAACAAGTCACTCAAACTAGAACTGTAGCACAGAAGCAGATGAAGGACTTACAAGATCATTAGGCATAGGCAGTTCACCAAAGACATCCATCCAAGCACCTGAAAGATTATTATTTTCCAGTCTTCAGCATGATTTGCATAATATATATAACAATTAAAAATCTACAGGGAAAAAACCTTCATCTCTGCAATCTATTACAATATAAAGAATCTAAGCTTATAAGACTACTCCCCTTATTTGTTTCATTCTTTTCCCTTTCAAAGAGCATGCACTCACCTATATAAGGAAGAGATACGGAATATGAAAACTTTGAAAATTATTAAGATGCTTCTCATTAATACAAAGAATAATAATTTCAAGTTAAGTACCTTTTGTACTTCAAATTCATAGTGGTTATTGACATCAGAACAATTCTATCAAAGGACAATATTTCCTCTGATTCGCACCTAAACTCATCTCCCCTGCCTCCCAACAATTTATTCAGGATCAAGCAAGTCAGGAAATCCAAACCTGGCATAAAGCTGCAGCACATATTTGTAGATTGGCAAACCTGTTATAACATTTAAAAGGCTATTAGAAGAATCCTCACTTCTGCAGCACACAAACAAATTTTGATAGACACCCTTATACGAAAAGAATAAAATTAAAGGAGGAGGTGAAAATATAAGCTTTTTATATAATGTAAAGATTAATAATTTCTGGAGAAGGACAAACCTGGAAAGCAGCAAGCCAAACGTCTTCCTCGAAAGCATTTGAGCATCAAGTAATACTGGTAGCAGTTGAGCTGCAAATATCAAACAGTGACGTTCCTAGCCAAAATTATTAAAGCAAGCAATTAGGGAATCAGCAGCATATGCACACAAAAATGAGTAAATAGTATCAACAAATATGAAACTTACTCAAACTAGACTATCTTGCACCAACATACAGCAAACCATAACATGCAACAACACTTAAGACAAATAATCACAAAGATAATAGAAAAAAAAATCATAATAAATATCATAAATGACAACAGGGTTATAAGCACGAAAAAGGACTTCAAATTAATGCTAAAACAGAAGATAGGGATTATAGATATAGATATGCCTATGAAGTATTGAAATGCAACCTCAGAAGCTTCGACAAGGCAAATCTACATCAAAGTAAGCCAGTAAAAAAGATAGAGAGTGCAAACCCAAACCTGAAACTTCCCTTGCACACTTTTTCTTTCGTGTTACTTCCATATATGTTCATGGCTTGGGCTTCTTTTGCAGCATAATATTAAACAGAAAAGGAAAACATTAGATTAATAACATCTCTTACAAATCCATATATAACAAAAGAAGCAGAAGAGAATAAGTGAAAGTCGAACAAAAATAAATAAGTGAAACAGATTGGTAAATTGGTAGCACTAGCATAAACTGTGTCATCAAAGTGTATTAATGACTTTGACTGGTCTGTCAACAAAGAAGAAAGTGCACAGTCAGGGGTTATGGATCAACATGGTTAGATTATTGTTGCAATTAAGACCAATACAACTTGAAATCAATCACAATGTAGTTTGAAGGAAATAAAGTAATCTTAATGTGAACTTACTAATTTCCAAAATAAAAGTAATGATCTGAATTGCCAAAATAGCATGAAAGGAGGTTTTAATTGATATTTTCTACTTAAAGTTATATTTGTGAGAGCATTTTTAATAAGATTTTATATCCATTAACAAGTTGGGCTGCTTGTATAAGTTTTAGTATTAAAACTTATCCAAAATTTTTTGAAATTAAATGTCCAAAGAAGAACTGAGATCAGACACTAACAGCCAATACTAGGAGGGGATTCACATGAAAGACATTTATATACGATAGGCATAAAATAAGAATAGTTACATGCGTATATTAGTAACACATTATGTTTTTAATTGAGCAGCTACAAGTTTTGAATTCTTGTTTGTAACTGACAGAATAAGAAAATGAGGTAGACAAGTAAAATCCCAACGAAAAAGTTCTCAACCTTATACAATTTTTCAAACCTGCTTTCGCCTTTTCAGTTCATCCCTTTTAGCTTGAAGGTCCTTCTCTTTCTTATTCAAATCCTAAAATTATAAGGCAACAAGTACGAATCAGAAATTTCACCAGCCAAAGGAAACATCTTATGTTTTGGAATTAATTGGAATGTCAACTGTTGAATTTAAATAGTAACCAAAATCAGATGTTTCAGGAGGGAACGGGTAAAGTCTCGAGTTTGAAAAAGGAGCAGCCTGAAAATAAGAAAAATTATGCATATAGATACAAGAGTTAAATAATAAGAGATTATTGCCAACACAAGAGTAGAATTATGCTTTGCTTTCTCTGTACCTTACAAAACAAGAGATTTCAGGGTCCTTCAAACTCACAAATTTGATTTTTGTTACCAACACAACAAGAGATTTCAGCATAACTAATAATTACTAGACATGGAGAATTCAACAAGTAACCACATAGGCTAGGATTTCTGAGAAAACCACAACTGGAGAGTAAAGAGGCATGCAGGAACATGTTACAAGATCAGTATGATATATTATAAGAACTTATGACGTAGTCTAACTTCTTACCTGGAAGGTGAAACCTTGAAAAGTTTCTTGTGGAAATAAAAGCAAATAGAAAAACTGTATGGAATGTTTCTGCAGCAAATCATTCAAATTTAGGGTGAAACATTGTAACCATGCAAAACAATATAAACAAGTCACTCAAAATAGAACTGTAGCACAGAAGCAGATGAAGGACTTACAAGATAATTAGGCATAGGCAGTTCACCAAAGACATCCATCCAAGCACCTGAAAGAATATTATTTTCCAGTCTTCAGCATGATAATATATATAACAATTAAAAATCTACAGGAAAAAAAAACCATCATCTCTGCAATCTATTATAATATATATAAAGAATCTAAGCTTATAAGACAACTCCCACTATTTGCTTCATTCTTTTCCTTTTCAAAGAGCATGTACTCACCTATATAAGGAAGCGATACGGAAAATGAAAACTTTGAAAGTTATTAAGATGCTTCTCATTAATACAAAGAATAATAATTTCAACTTGTGTACCTTTTGTACTTCAAATTCATAGTGGTTATTGACATCAGAACTATTCTATCAAATGACTATATTTCCTCTGATTCGCCCCTAAACTCATCTCCCCTGCCTCCCAACAATTTATTCAGGATCAAGCAATTCGGGAAATCCAAACCTGACATGAAGCTGCGGCACATATTTGTAGATTGGCAAACCTGTTATAACATTTAAAAGGCTAAATCCTCACTTCTGCAGCACACAAACAAATTTTGGGAGACACCCTAAATATGAAAAGAATAAAATTAAAGAAAGAGGTAAAAATATAACTTTTCATATAATGTAATGGTTAATAATGTCAGGAAAAGGACAAATCTGGAAAGCAGCAAGCCAAACATCTTCCTCGAAAGCATTTGAGCATCAAGTAATACTGGTAGCAGTTGAGCTGCATCAAAAACTTGTACACTTTCTTTGATCGACAAGTATGTTGCAATCCATCCACTCTTTCCATATTTTGCTAATTCTTCTGGTATCATTTATTTAATGACAGAGAAAAGGAAAAAAAGCAGTTATAAGCTACAAATTACAAATCTTTAACAAAGTAGAAAATAGTTGAATAGACTGGATGATTAAATAGTTCATCCCTCACACCCCCATTATGATTTGCAGCTTCTGAAGCACACTTCCCTTTTTTTTGCAATTCTTCTTGTGGACAAGGGTAGATTTTTGTTGTTGCTCACTCTCTGGGCCATGATAAAACATATTCTTATTCCATTCCAACGAGGGAAGAGAATAGACAATCTTGTAATGTTTAGTAGGCTGACAAATCATATCCTTCAAATTCAACTTTCGTTCCCTTCTACATTTTTGGGGAACAACCATGTATGTTTCCTGTTTAAACAAGGAAAGAAGCATATGAAGTCTTAATTTTGTAGCCAGCTCACCAACTAAGAAGTGGTGCCTATATGAATTCAATGGAATTGGAAAAGGAAAATTGCACCAATTACCTCTATGGTGCTCAAATCTTGCAATGTCATAGTTTGATTTGACTACACATTCTTCACAAAAAGAACTAAGCATTTTGTATGACGAATCCTAGTGCAGTTTTTTAATGGAGAAACCTGAATTAGCACAAGAAAAGTAAAATGTAAGTACCTTTTGTACTTCGGATTCATAGTGTTTATTGACATCAGAACAATTCTATCAAAGGACTATTTCGTCTAATTCGCACCTAAACTCGTCTCCCCTGGCTCCCAAACAATTCATTCAGAGATCAAGCAAGTCAGGGAATCCAAACCTGACATGAAGCTGCAGCACATATTTGTAGCTTGGCAAACCTGTTATAACATTTAAAAGGCTTTAAGAAGAATCCCCACTTCTGCAGCATACAAACAAATTTTGAGACACCCTTAATATGAAAAAAATAAAATTAAAGAAAAGAGGTAAAAATATAGCTTTTCATATAAAGTAAAGGTTAATAATGTCAGGAGGAGGACAAACCTGGAAAGCAGCAAGCCAAACATCTTCCTCGAAACAATTTGAGCATCAAGTAATACTGGTAGCAGTTAAGCTGCATCAGAAACTTGTACACTTTCTTTGATCGACAAGTAAGTTGCAAGTCCATCTTTAAATATTTTCTATGAAATGCTAATACTTCTGATATCATTTATTTAATGACAAAGGGGAAAAAAAAAGCAGTTATAAGCTACAAATTACAAATCGTTAACAAAGTAGAAAATAGTGAATAGATTGGATGATTAATTAGTTCATCCGTCACACTACCATTATGATTTGCAGCTTCTGAAGCACACTTCCCTTTATTTTTGCAATTTTTCTTGTGGACACGGGTAGATTTTTGTTGTTGCTCACTCTCTGGGCCATGAAAAAGCATATCCTAATTCCATTCAAACAAGGGAAAAGAATAGACAATCTTGAAATGTTTAGTAGGCTGACAAATCACATCCTTCAAATTCAACTTCCGTTCCCTTCTACATTTATAGGGAACAACCATATGTGTATCCTGTTTAAACAAGGAAAGAAACTTATGCTGTCTCAATTTTGTAGCCAGTTCACCGACTAAGAAGTGGTGCCTATATGTATTCTATAAAATTGGAAAAGGAAGATTGCACCAATTACCTCTATGGAGCTAGAGTCATGGAATATCATAATTTGATTTGGCCAAACATTCTTCACAAAAAGAACAAAGCATTTTGTATGACGAATCCTAGTGAAATTTTTTATGGAGAAAACTGAATTAACACAAGAAAAGTAAAATGTAAAATGTGAGTCCAAAATGTGGCAGCGAGCACAAATTAAGAAAAATGTTCAGTAGCAATGACAGCAAGAAATTATTGTGATGTACTATACAATAATTAAACTAGTTAAAGTAAAAATTTGTGCTTGTCATATGGCATCAAACTGAAGTAAAAAAATTAGACTATATGAAGCTGAACTTCCAATAAGCAAAAAATTCAACACTACTAAGATTTAACTGAAAGGGTGAAAACAGAATTATGCAAAAACACTAGTATATAAAATACTCATATAGTTTAACTTTCCATATGCAATATGTAGACTATCAACAGTATACGATAAAACGTGGAGATTTGATGAGCATCAGATATAAAATATAATATAACTCGTGAACTATTCAGATGTTAAAAAATTGGAAGCTGACAGCAAAGTAATTAAAGAAGTAGAAAAACATTAAGCAGTGTCTTAGTCAAAATTGTTACCTTTTTTTCCCAAACATGAAGAGCTCTTCAAGATCATTTGGCTTTTGACAAACTACAATGCTGTGTCAAAAAGATGTAATTTTGATATCTATTGGTTACGCAGTGTGATAATACAACATAAAATCCAAGCCACATAAAAGAATAGTATGTGCAGAGCAAGAGCTATTGGCAATAAAACATAAAATAAGATAAAAATGCTAGAGATAAGGACAAAGGTGCAACACCTTAGAGCTTCCATAAGGATATCTTCTTCAATCGTGACTCCATTTCTGCTTCCCCAGACCATTTAATTTCCTCAAACAATACAAAAATCCAACAACAAATAGAAAAATAATTAAGACATGTATAACCAAATAAACTAGTGCAAAAACACATAAGGGTAACAACAAAACTAAATTTGATTTGAAATAGTAAGAACTTACCAGTAAAATAGTGAATAGGGTTGTCAAGGAAGTGTCATGTTGTAGTACACCATCTCAAAGTTTTTTTGAATATTCTATCGGCATTAATATCCTTTCCTTCTTCCTAAACCAACTCTGCTATTTTTTTCCTTCTCTCCGTGTAATTGTGGTTGTCTATGCCAAAACTGAAGCAATAATTTTGGTTGGATAGGGCTTTGCCCAGTTGGGATTTTGTCCATGACATTGATCATGAAAAAAATAATGAATTTTTCTTTGCACATCCACATAGTCAAAGAGAAGATATACTAGAATAATCTTAGATACCGAAATGAGAAATATAGTAAGACACCTTCAGGATTCTTTTCCCTGGTAAGTGTTGACAGTAAGCTCTTCTTCATTTACTGTATCAAGTTGCCCTTACTTTTCAACAGAGTAAGCATCAAGCTGAAGATGCAAAAAGAACAAAATCTTTCCCAGAAATACAGCCCAAAGATAAACCTTACAGGAAATTGTTCCAGCAAATCAGCCAAGCCAAGTTCAATACTTTGATTCAACAAGTTTAGAGTATCTTTAAATATGTACATTCAGAGAAATTTGAGGCCCTTACAAGCATACGCATATGTTTAGATCTTAGATAGAAATAAATGTACTTACTTTGTATTGGATTGTAAGTTGAAGAGAACTAAGTATCAAAATGGATACATCACTATGCACGGCTTTAAGCACAATACCGTTTCTGGTTATAGCATTCAGAAGGCTATAAAAAGAATTCTCGCTTCTGCAGCACATAAAAGCAAAAGAATTGAATGAAAGAAAGAAGTAAAAATATAACATTTTATTTTCTGGAAGTTTGCAAAAGCAATAATGGCAGCAGGAGAAGGACAAATATTGAAAGCGGCAGGAGAAGGACAAATACTGAAAGCAGCAAACCAAACATCTTTCCTCGAAAGCATTTGAGCATCAAGTAAAACCGGTAGTAGCTAAACTATATTGTACACTTTCTTTGAATGACAAGTATCTGGAAGTCCATCAACAAAATATATATAGATCATATGTTCATACCCTACAAAAAGGACAATATTAATGTCATTTTTATTAATTCCGGCTGAAATTGATTCATCACAGATGAAAGTAAGTGCAGCAACGAATCTGATCCGTTATCATAGCAGTCTGGATACTAACAAAATATAACAAGCACCCATTCAAAACTAACTCGAAAAACAATAAGCATATCCGACAAAGATGATAATTTTCCAATCATGCTACAGGGAAGTCATATGATTTTATTGATAACATTAACTAAGGTATTATGAGAACTGAAATTCATGCTCAACTTCAAATACATGGAATTAGAAAATAAAGTAAAACTCTTCTGGCATCCGATTTCTCACTTTCCACGATGAAAACCAGTTTAATTCCAATGCATCTGAAATTATTTTATTGGTTAAGTGTTCAACAATTCCATAATCATAATTAATCAATGCAATCTTTTAGAAACAAATATTGGAAAAACATGACCATAGATAGAATAGAAAACAAACCCCTGGGGCTAGCCAACAGTAACCTTCTGTTTCATATTCTAGAGCCTCACCCATACTCTTACAAGCAATGACTACACTCATGTCCCCTAAGCAAGCAATCCTATGACGATCCAGTAAAATTCCATTAATATAGATCAATTGTTGAATTTAGATCATAACCAAAATCTGATATTTCAGGAGGAAGGGGAAAGTCTCGAGTTTGAAACAGGTGCAGTCTGATAATAAGAAAAATTAGGCATAGATACAAGAATTAAATAATAAGAGAAGCTACATGACTCGGTAAATAGAACAGTCTGATGTCCATGTATGCTTTGGTTCAAAGCAGAGCCCCAAAAAACAATGTCTTAACATACATCAGTGATACACATAATTCCAATTAACTCACCATCTACCATAAGCTTTGCTTTCTATGCACTTTGCGAAACAAGTTTAAACCTCACAAATTTGATTTTTGTTGCCAACACAACAAGAATTTCAGTGTCCTTCATACTCCCATTTAATTAAACTACATTTCAATGTTGCACCAATAAATAACAAGAAATTAGATTCCTTGCAACGAGAGAGCTTTTCACAACAGTTACCAAGGAATGCACATATACTGATTGATAAATCCAATACATTTCAATAACGGTTAGCAATGACATGGAGAAATCAATTTGTAATTATTTTCCTTCACAATTTATAACTTTTCACAACAATTAAGGAGGAATCGAATAAAGCATACAAGAACGATTAACAAGGACTTGATGGCATCCAATCATGTTTTCTATTAGGAATAAGAATGGATTAAAACAACTTGAAGGTATTTGTAAGCTCACTTTATACAAATTGGTAAAGCGGAAACGAAGTTCTTAGAATCAGGATAATAGCAATAAACGAAAAACTGAAAATACAGTTGGTATGTATTGCAGATCATGAAAAAAAATTAAGATTATCTCATGTAAGAAGATGAGTAATGTGGGTTAATATCAAAGAAACACTGATACAGCAAGGCAATTCCAAGCAACCACAACATAACAGTTAAAAGCACGACCAATAATTACTAGACATGGAGAATTCAACAAGTAGCCACATAGGCTAGGATTACGAGAAAACCACAACTGGAGATTAAAGAGGCATGCAGGAACATGTTACAAGATCAGTATGCTATATTATAAGAACTTATGATGTAGTCAAACTTCTTACCTCGTAGGTGAAACCTTGAAAAAGTTTCTTGTGGAAATAAAAGCAGATAGAAGATTGTATGGAATATTTGTGCAACGAATCATTCAGATTTTGGCTGAAATATTGTACCATGCAAAACAAAATAAATGAGTCACTCAAAATACAGAAGTCGATGAAGGACTTACAAGATAATTAGGCTTAGGCAGTTCACCAAAGACATCCATCCAAGCACCTGAAAGATTATTAAATTCCAATCTTCAGCATGATTTGCATAAAATATATAACAATTAAGAATCTACAGGAAAAAAAATCATCTCTGCAATCAATTACAATACATATAAAGGATCTAAGCTTATAAGACTACTCCCCTGGTTTGCTTCATTCTTTTCCTTTTCAAAGAGCATGTACTCACCTATATAAGGAAGCGATACGGAAGATAAAAACTTTGAAAGTTATTAAGATGCTTCTCATTAATACAAAGAAGGGAAATTTCAAGTGATGTACCTTTTGTACTTCAGATTCATAGTGGTTATTGACATCAGAACAATTCTATCAGAGGACTATATACAGAGTCATGTGGCACAATTGCTATGATTTTCTACATGTTTCTCTTGATCCCAATAATATATGATATATAATGACTTCTGTATCAAATTGCAGGTAAAAAAAGTAATAAAGAAGATACATTTAACGAAAATCTAAAGCTCCAAAATTTATAATATAAACTTGGACAGAAGAGAGCTCATGCTGAAATGTTCACGAACATTTACAAAAGCAAATAAACGAATACTAAAAAGGGCCACAACGCATTAATTTGAAATTTATTTCTTCTAAACCTGAACATGAGTATACTTATACTTTTCACATGTTTGCCTCAATCCCATTCAGAAAATTAAGCTTCTTAAACATATGGAATTGATAGATCATTTATTCTAGTTTGAGCTGCGAATTAAAACTATCCAGGAAATCAAAGGATATATCAGCAAAACAAATCAAAGTTACAAATTCAACATGAGAAGACATAGAAATTCAAATAACCGAATAAATTTCAGACAGGACATCTAAACGAATGGAGAAGGCAACAATACCTCGCTCGGGTGGACGAGCTTCACTGCAAATCAGCAAAATCAACTTCAGTTTACCAAATTTGACAGGCTCTTGAAATATGTATAGTAAGAGTAATTTGAGGCCCTTATAAGTATACGCTTATGTTTAGAATTTAAAAAAAAAGATTAATGTACTTACTTCAGTAATGATAATTTAGAAAGAACTAAATATCAAGACGAATACATCATCACCATGCATAGCTTTTAGCACAATATTGTTTCCTGTAATAACATTTATAAGGATATTTAAAAAATACTCAGTTATGTGGCACAAAAAGCAAATTCTTAGAGAAAACCTCAATATGAAAGAATCAAATTAGAGAAAGAGGTAAAAATGTAACCTTTCATTTTCAAGAAGAACGCAAATGTCAATAAAGGCAGCAGGAGGAGGGACAAATACTGAAAAAGGCAAGACAAAAGCATTTGAGCATCAAGTAAAATTGGTAGCAGCTGAACTGCATCAGAAACTTGTACACTTTCTCTGCTTGATGCTGCAAGTCCATCCACTCTTCCCATATTTTCATGTGAAATGCTAATACTTCCTCTGTAAATCGTTCAATGTTCGATTAATGGTAAAAACAAGCATTTATAAGCTACCCATTACAAATCTTCAAACAGTAGAAAAATAGTTAAATACCTCTAAATTGGATGATTAAATAGTTCATCCCTCACAGTATTATTTTTATTTGCAGCTTCTAGAGAACACTCCACTTTTCACTGCAATTTTTCTCATTAAAACGGGTAGATTTTTTGTTTCCGTATCAGTTTTCGTTTCCATTTCCATGCTACCTAGGCCATGCACCAACACAGAGAACAAGGAATTTTCTGGTCATCTAACTCAAGCTCGGAAAAGCTACGTGATTCTACTGTTAATATTCTTTCAATTTATGAGGATACTGGAAATGAAAAACAACACACTATCACCAAAAAATTATATAAAAACAATATTTCCTTACTTAAACTAATATCAACTATTTTTTATCATTCATTAGTTTCCACTATACTAATAACTCCAACAATTAGGATGATCATACTTATATCTTCTTATATATCAAACCAGTTCACAACACATTAAAATTATAATTCCTACAAAGCAATACTAGGAAAACAAAGAAAAACATACATAATCAAAACCTGCAAGTACTACACAAATTGAAAGAATTACCTGAATCTAAGTTAACTTTTGCTACTTTGTCTAATTAATTAGCTATCCACTATAACCGTTAATTGTTATCTATATTAGAAGAGAAATTGTACAGAGAAAAGAAATCAATGAATGAAAAATCAAAAAAAGGAATCAATGAATGAAAAATCAGAATTCTCATCTCTCTATGATTTCTTTTCTCTCCCAATTTTCCTCTAATTTGCACCTAAACTCATCCCTGCCTCCCAAACAATTTCTTCATTGATCAAGCAAGTCAAGAAATCCATACCTGACATGAAGCTGCAGCACATCTTTGCAGATTGGCAAACCTGTTATGACATTGAGAAGGCTATTAGAAGAATCCTCACTTCTGCAGCACACAAAAGCAAATTTTGAGAGACACCCTTTATATGAAAAGAATAAAATTGAAGAAAGAGGTAAAAAAGCTTTTCATATAATGTAAAAGTTAATAATGTCAGCAGGAGGACAAACCTGGAAAGCAGCAAGCCAAACATCTTTCCTCGAAAGCATTTGAGCATCAAGTGATATTGGTAGCAGCTGAGCTACATCAGAAACTTGTACACTTTCTTTGATTGACGAGTATGTTGCAAGTCCATCCATTCTTCCCATAATTTCATGAGAAATGCTAATACTTCCAGTGTCATTCATTCAATGATAGAGAAAAGGAAAAAAACGCAGTTATAAGCTGCAAATTATAAATCTTTAACAAAGTAGAATATTATTGAATAGACACATTATTACCTTCTAAAAGGATGATTAAATAGTTCATCCCTCACACAACCATTATGATTTGAAGCTTCCGAAGCACACTTCCCTTCTTTTTTACAATTTTTCTTGTGGACACGGGTAGATTTTTGTTGTTGCTCACTCTTTTGGCCATGAAAAAGCATATCCTTATTCCATTTAAAAGAGGGAAGAGAATAGACAATCTTGTAATGTTTAGTAGTCTGACAAATCATATCCTTCAAATCAACTTTCGTTACCTTCTACACTTTTGGGGAACAACACCATATACGTATCCTGTTTAATCAAGGAAAGAAGCATATGCTGTCGCAATTTTGTAGCCAGTTTACCGACAGTGGTGCCTACATGTATTCTGTGGAATTGGGAAAAGAAGATTGCACCAGTTACCTCTACGGTGCTCGAATCTTGCAATGTCATATTTTGATTTGACTGAACATTCTTCACATGTAGACTTTTCCTAACTGCAAAAGAATTAAGCATTTTGTATGACGAATCCTAGTGCAGTTTTTTATGGAGAAACCTGAATTAGCACAAGAAAAGTAAAATGTAAAATGTGAGTCCAAAATTTGGCAGCGAGCACAAATTAAGAAGAATGTTCAGTAGCAATGTAAAATCAAGCAAAGACAGCAAGAAATTATTGTGATGTACTAAACATTAATTAAACAAGTTAAACTAAAAACTTGTGCTTTTTATATTTTTTTTATGGCACCAAACTAAAGTAAAAAAATAGACTATATCAAGGTGAACTTCCAATTAGCAAAAAATTCAAAGGTACTAAGATTTAACTGAAAGGGGGAAACAGAATTATGCACATATACTCACTTGTACATAAAAGTAACTAATATATAGTTGAACTTTCCATATGCAATATATAGACTATCGACAGTATAAGAAAACGTGGAGATTTGATGAGCATCAGATATAAAATATGTATAACTCATGAACCATTCAGATGTTAAACAATTGGAAGTTAACCACAAAGTAATTAAATAGAATTCAAGCTAATATAAAAGTAGAAAAAGTCTAAGCAAAATTGTTACCTTTTTTCTTAAATATGAAGAGTTCTGCAAGATCATTTGGCTTTTGAAAGACTATAATGTTGTGTCAAAAAGATGTAATTTTGAAATCTATTGGTTACACAATGTGGTAATACAACATAAAATCAAGCCACATATAAGAATTGTATGTGCAGAGCAAGAGCTATTGGCAATAGAACATAAAATAAGATAAAAAAAAGCCAGAGATAAGGGCAAAGGTGTAATACCTCAGAGCTTTCGTAAGGATATCTTCTCAAACGTGACTCCATTTCTGCTACCCCAGACCATTTAACTCCCTCGAACAATACAAAAATCCAACAACAAATAGAAAAATATTTAGGACATGTACCACTAAATTAACGAGTGCAAAAACACGTAAGGGTATCAGCAAACTAAATTTGTTTTGAAAACGTAAGAACTTACCAGTATAATACTGAATAGGGTTGTCAAGGAAGTGGCATGCTGTAGTTACACCATCTCGAAGATTTTAGAATATTTAATTGGCATTCAGGATAGCATCATTAGTATCCTTTCCTTCTTCCCAAACCAACTTTGCTATTTTTTCCCTCTCTCCGTGGAATTGTGGTTGTCTATGCCTAAACTGAAGCAATAATTTTGGTTGGATAGGGCTTTTCCCAGTTGGGATTTTGTCCATGTCATTGATCAAGAAAAAGAATTAATGAATTTTCCTTTGCACATCCACATATTCAAAGAGAAAATATACTAGAAAAATCTTAGATACCCATACGAGAAATATAGTAAGACACCTTCAAAATTCTTTTTCCAAGTAAGTGTTGACAGTAAGCTCTTCTTCATTTTTGTAGCAGGTTGCCCTTACTTTTCAACAGAGTAACCATCAAGCTGAAGATGCAAAAAGAACAAAATCTTTCCCAGAAATACAGCCCAAAGATAAACCTTATAGGAAATTGTTCCTGCAAATCAGCCAAGCCAATTCAACAAGTTTAGAGTATCTTAAAATATGTACATTCAGAGAAATTTGAGGCCCTTGCAAGTATACGCATATGTTTAGATCTTAAAAGAGATAAATGTACTTACTCCATAATGGATTGTAAGTTGAAGAAATATCAAAATGGATACATCGCTATGCACGGCTTTAGCACAATATCGTTTCTGGTTATAGCATTCTAAAGGCTATAAAAAGAATCCTCGCTTCTGCACATAAGAGCAAAAAATTCTTAGAGAAAACCTTCATGTGAAAAGAATCGAATGAAAGAAAGAAGTAAAAATATAACCTTTTATTTTCTGGAAGGTTGTAAAACCAATTATGGCAGCAGGGGAAGGACAAATATTAAAAGCGGCAGGAGAATGACAAATACTGAAAGCAGTAGGCCAAACATCTTTCCTCGAAGCATTTGAGCATCAAGTAAAACCAGTAGTAGCTAAACTACATTGTACACCTTCTTTAATAGACAAGTGTCTGGAAGTCCATTAACAAAATATATACAGATCATACATTCATACCCTATAAAAAGGACAATTTTTATGTCAAATTTATTTGATTCCGGTTGAAATTGATTCATCATTAATGAAAGAAAGTGCAGCAATGAATCTGGTCAGTTAATAACTTATCATAGCAGTCTGGATACTAACAAAATATAATAAGCACCCATTCAAAACTAACTCGAAAAACAATAAGTATATCCGACTAAGATGATGATTTTCCAAAAAAGTCATATGATTTATTGAAAACATTAACTAAGGTATTATGAGAACTGAAAACTACATGCTCAACTCCAAATAAATGGAATTAAATAATAAAGTAATACTCCTCTGCCAAGCAATTAAAATTGTCCGATTTCTCACTTTCCATGGTGAAAACCAGTATAATTCCAATGCATCTGAAATTATTTTAGTAATTGTAGCATACAAAGTTTTCAACAATTCCATAATCATAATCAATCTATGCAATCTTTTATTAACAAATATTGGAAAAACATGACCATAAATAGAACACAAACCTCTGGGGCTAGCCAACAGTAACATGCTAATTCATATTCCAGAGCCTCACCCGTACTCTTACAAGCAATGACTACACCCATGTCCGCTAAGCAAGCATTCCCATGACGATCCAGTAAAATTCAATTTAATACAGATCAACTGTTGAATTTAGATAATAACCAAAATCAGATGTTTCAAATGGAGAGTTCGAAACAAGAGCAGTCTGAAATAAGAAAAATTAGGCATAGATACAGGAGTTAAATAATAAGAGCAGCTACATGACTCGGTGAATAGAACAGTCTGATGACCATGTTTGCTTTGGTTCAAGTATTATGATGATCAAAGCAGAGCCCCAAAAAACAATGTCTAAACATACATCATTTTTACACATAATTACAATTAACTCACCATCGACCATGAGCTTTGCTTTCTAGTTTCTATGCACTTTACAAAACAAGTTCCAACCTCACAAATTTGATTTTTGTTGCCAACACAAGAGATTTCAGTGTCCTTCAAGCTCCCATTTAATTAAACTACATTTCAATGATGCAGCCAATGAATAACTAGAAAGTAGTTTCCTTGCAACGAAAGGAACTCTCCACAACAGTTACCAAGGAATGCACAATATACTCATCGAAAAATCCAATACATTTCAATAATGGTTAGCAATGACATGGGGAAATCAATTTCTTATAATTTTTCTTTACAAAATATAACTTTGCACAACAATCAAGGAGGGATCAAACAAAGCATACTAGAATGATTAACAGGGACTTGATGGCATCCAGTCATGTTTTCGATTAGGAATAAGAATGGATTAAAACAACTTGAAGGTATTTGAAAGCTCACTTTATACAAATTGTTAAAGCAGAAACGAAGTTCTTACAATCAGGATATTAGCAATAAAAAGGAAAACTGAAAATACAGTTGGTATAAATTGCAGATCATTATAAAAAATAATTAAGATTATCTCATGTAAGAGGATGAGTATTGTGGGTTAATATCAAAGAAACACTGATACAGCAGGGCAATTCCAAGCAACCACAAAATAACAGTTAAAAGCATGACTAATAATTACCAGATAATGGAGAATTCAACAAGTAGCCACATAGGCTAGGATTGCCAAGAAAACCACAACTGGAGATTGAAGAGGCATGCAGGAACATGTTACAAGAGCAATGTGCTATATTATGAAAACTTATGTAGTCAGACCTCTTAGCTGGTAGGTGAAACCTTGAAAAGTTGCTTTTCGAAATAAAAGCAAATAGAAGATTGTATGGAATATTTATGCAGCGAATCATTTAAATTTAGGGTGAAACATTGTAATTTTTTAAAAAAAAAGGGTGAAACATTGTAATCGTGCAAAACAAAATAAACGAGTCACTCAAAATAGAACTATAGCACAGAAGCAGATGAACGACTTACAAGATAATTAGGCTTAGGCAGTTCACCAAAGACATCCATCCAAGCAACTGAGGCAGGAAGATTATTATTTACCAGTCTTCAGCATGATTTGTATAAAATATATAACAATTAAAAATCTACAGGAAAAATAACCATCATCGCTGCAATCAATTATAATAATGGGCCTATTTCTAGTTTCCGATAGCCCTAACAGCTTGCTAACATCCAAATATAAGTTCCAAGAGAGAAAGAAACCAAAAACATATTAAGGTTCTTATGATCTCAAAAAAGAATGAGATACCAGTCTCAAAATGGTTGCATTAGGCATAGCATCTCGTGCATAAATTTTTCACCTCTTCCAACTGCTTCAAATTCCCCAAGAATCTGTAAAAGGAATTTATATTTGTTACACAAGAAGAACAAATACAGAAGTAAAAAATCTCTACGCAGTGTCTTTAGTCAAAATTGTTACCTTTTTTCCTAAATATGAAGAGGTCTGCAAGGCCATTTGGCTTTTGACAGACTATAATGCTGGATCAAAAGGATGTAATTTTGAAATCTATTGGTTATGCAATGTGATAATACAGCATAGAATCCAAGCCATATAAAAAAATTGTATGTTCAAAGCAAGAGCTATTGGCGATAGAATATAAAATAAGATAAAGAAACGCAGAGATAAGGGCAAAGGTGCAACACCATAGAGCTTCCATAAAGATATCTTTTTCAAACGTGACTCCATTTCTGCTACCCCATACCATTTTATTCCCTCGAACAATACAAAAATCCAACAAATAGAAAAATAATTAAGACATGTACCACCAAATAAACAAGTGTAAAAACATATAAAGGTATCAACAGACTAATTTATATAAAAAAGTAAGAACTTACCAGTATAATAGTGAATAGGGTTGTCAAGGAAGTGCCATGTTGTAGTTACACCATCTCGAAGATTTTTGAATATTCTTTCAGCATTAGTATCCTTTCCTTCTTCCTAGACCAACTCTGCTATTTTAACATAGCTTCTAGATTATAGAGCTTCTTTAATTCAGTGGATGGGTGTGTAAGTGCATAATCTTTTTTCTTTTTTCTTGTGCTATTTTTAACAGAATGTAAGAAAACCTCTGGTAAATATTAGTGACTAACTGTCTTCTTGGAAAGGCAAATTGATCTAGGGGAGCGCTAGTGGCTGTTTGCTCCAATCCCAAGATAGAGAAGCCTTCCAGCTTCTTTTTCTTTAGGAACTGCTTCAAACTCTTTTCTGGGACTTCTACAATGGGAAACCACTTCTCCGCAGTCACACTAGGAAATTCAAAAACAACATCAATGTGCCAGGAAAGTGAATGTCACAATATTTGGAACAAACACACTTATGAGTTTCTCATTGTTTGGTCATTTAATTGCTCTAATGAAAAAAATGTTGGCTTATTTTCATTTATAATTGTAACACATTACAGGACTGCATTGGGAATATCTTACTTGTATTTCATTGATATAAGACTAGGTTATTTTAGAGATTACAATACACATCAAACGAAACAAAGTAAATCTGATTCCAAAATTATGCCTATAATTTCTCTCTCATTCAAAGATATATTTATTGCTCTCTAACAAAAATGATAGAAGAGGTTATAGTCTGAATGATCACTCCAACAGGTAAAATTAGAATGTCATAATCCCTTAATAGCTCAACTAAAACTCTTAGTTTCTGTTCTTTGTCATGAATAGCAACCCATTTCAACTTTACATTTAAGATGACTAGACCTGTTCGTCGGGCGGGTCGGGCCGAGTTCGGGCCGGGCTTGGCGGGCTTTTTATAAAAAATGTTAACCCAAGCCCATACTTTAGAACTTCGGGCTCGGGGCCAGGTTTTTCAGGTAACTCCCAAGCCCGACCCAAGCCCGTGAATATTTTTTTTATTAAAAATTCTTTTATTAAATTAAATATAAAAAATATAAAATAAACTAAAATATATTTAAACTTTAAATATAATTGCATCGTTTGCTTAAAATCTTTAATATTTGGTAAAATTTATTATAATGAAGTAAAGTAATTTAATAATATAAAATATAAAATTTTAAAATAATTATAAATTTAATGTATAAAAATATAATAAATAAATAAAATTATTCGTCGGGTCGG
>CATIWQ010468730.1:0-39830 GCA_949673415.1 Euphorbia schlechtendalii | reverse complement strand
ATAGCTTATATATTCTTTCTTGCATGTATTATAATTACAGAAATTTTCAGTCCCAAGATACATAGTTATGGTCAAAGTTTGACCGGCGGTCAAACTTCGCTCCGTTTGACTATTACCGAACTTTAACATTTTCTCATCATTCCTTTAATATAGTAACAATAAGTCGATGTCAAAATTTAGAAATTTTGGTGTGTTACACAGGGTGCCCAAATATTTTTGCCTTAATATAGCAAAGGCGTAAAATCCCCTTTAAGTAACCTAGTAATTGAACTTCTTTGTTTTCTCTTATTTGCGGATTGTTTATGCTTGAAAGTCAGGGAAACAAGTTACGGTTTAAATAGTTAAGAGTAGTTTCTATGGTGACTTTATAAAAAATAAAGTTTTCATTACTTTATCTCTTATCATCATTGCATCATCGGTAAAGTAAAGTTTATTTAGATAAAAACAAAGTTATCATAGCCTACATCATAGTGACCATCATTTTTCAGCGGGTACATCAAATCATTCCCAACCTTGGTGGCACATCAAATTATTATTCATATTTAATATAAATTATATAAATCATTATTCATATATATGTATGTATGTATGCACGTGTTTATTTATAGTTATTTGGCTTAATGCATCTACACCTCCTAAACTTATCCAAAAATGGCTGTTATTACCATGAACTTTGAAATGTCACAAATAGCCCCCTTACTTGTCTAAAACGCGTCACTTTACCCCCTTGTGCTACCTTGGCTTGCTATGTGGATGATCATCAAAATACACGCGCGTGAAGTATCCTGGTGGAATAGAAAGTGAATAAAAAAAATCCTTAAAATTCTAATTCTTACCATTCAAAATCCCTAATATACGTTCTTCGTCTTCTTCAAAACCTCATCTCTATTCTAAATATTTTCTTCAATTAATTATAGTATTGTATCGATTCTTGGCCCGTCATTTTCATCTTTTTGTTCTTGAAGCCGATATTTTTACGAGGGGGTAAAGTAACGTGTTTTAGACAAGTATAAGGGACTATCTGTCACATTTCAAAGTTCAAGGTGGTAACAATCATTTTTGGACAAATTCAAAGGGGGTGTAGATGCATTAAACCTGGTTATTTTCTTATTTTATCCATAGTCAATATTATTGGATCAATGATATTAATAATATACCTGATCGAGTGGTGATGATCTACTCACAAAGATAACAACACATAAAAAAAACACATATATTTATTTATACAGTATATATTATATATCTTTGATATGTTTGTTTTAAAAAGTTGGGTCTAGGAGGCTCAGTTGAAGAGGTCTAGTTAAATTTGATGTAATTCAAATAAGTAAAAACCCAACAAAAATTTACGAGGAAGAAGGAAGAGGGGGAAATGGATGGGGATCAGATTCATATTAATGGTGAACAAGCAGGGCCAAACTCGGTTAGCTCAATACTACGAATGGCTCACCCTTGATCAACGCCGTGCTCAATTGTACGCAAATGCCTCGCCCGCACCGACCAACAGGTTTTCCTCTTTCACTTTGCCCTACTTATTTCATTTACTTTATCTTATGGATCCTCCGTTTATTCAATCAAGCATTCATTTCGTTTTCTCTCTATCTAAAATCCTTTCTCTTTTGAATTTGCTGGTTTTGGATTACAGATCGTGAAACTTTCCATAATTGCTTTCTTGTTGCTGATGATTTTGTTTTCGGTGAATTTGAATGACTGTTCTTTCGTGGAGAACCGCTATTACAAAATTGTTCACCGGCTTTACGCCTCCTTATTTTTCCATGATGAAGTAAAGTTCCTTCGTGTTCCTATATAATTTGTTGAATTATTCTTTGCACAGAAATTTTATGTTAGTCATTTGTTCATCTTCAAAATTGCAAAATATGATCATGTGTTCTGAAATGTGTACTAGAGCGCATAGTCTCCACCATTCTCAGCATGGAAAACTTAATTTAAGCTGGGAATCATAGTTTGATATGATGTGAATTGCTTGGGAAAGTGCTTATTTATGTTTCCCCATGAATTATAATGTATTTGGCTAGTAGCAATTTCTTCATCAAATTGAGTAAATGGTCAAATCAAAACCACTAACCTGACATATTTGTACAGTGTGGTTCAGGATGAACTTCCTTATCCTTCTATATTATGTGATAATGGATTATGAGTCCTGTTAGGTTCTTTTAATTATATGCTTACCTTGATCTTGAGCTTCAATCATGTTTATTTATTTTCTGTTGGTTTTTGCAGAATGAGCTTGCAATTCTTGAATTCATACATCTCTTAGTTGAAACCATGGATCGTCATTTCGGCAATGTGGTATGTCTTCTTTCATCTTTTTCGTCCCTCCATATTCCTTTCATTTTCAACACATTAAAAGTACCATATTTGATAGGAATCTGAAATGTTTATTTTTCTGTCTTCAGTGTGAATTAGACATCATGTTCCATTTAGAAAAGGCACATTTCATGCTAGAGGAGATGGTCATGAATGGATGTGTTGTTGAAACAAGCAAAGCTAATATTTTGACCCCCATAAAGCTGATGGATAAAACCTCTTAAACAAACTGATGGCGTAGTAATCTAATTACGCTCGTGTATTTCGCTCTGTAAATACTAAACTTGGAAATGCATAAAAAATTCTTCCTTTAGAAATTGAAGTACTTGTGATTTTGTATAATATTTTTAGCAAATTTAGGTCTGCAGATTTCAGTTTTCACAAATTTAGCATTATTGCCATGAATTATCGTTCAAGTCTGTTTATTTTTCACATCAAATGCATACAAGTTAATTGACTTTAATAACAGTAGTCTACTTTTCATAAGCTGTACGTATAGTCGCATGTATATGCACGTATAATCATACAGCAGCAGGTCTACCGTCCTTTCTAGGATCACTTACTGCAGTAAGCATTCCATGCAATATTTGGTTTTTATAAGAACCTTTCCTATTTTCTCCCTCCAAAAAGACAGGGTTTTGGAGGCTTTGGACAACAAGCTGCACAGTCGCGCCACCTGGCATTGCCTTCAGTTCGTGCCCTTTTTCTGTCAACGATGCCTTTATTTCATCTGCTAGTTCTATGTGATCCCCGTCAATAACAGTCCAGTTCTCATACTTTACAATGTTCGGTATTAACTGCACAAAACCAAATACAAAGTCAACGGTCTCTTCACATTTTGGACAGTGAAGAAAATAAAGGAAAAAGTTTTAACTCGAAAAACCTTGTGGTAAATCCTTGCCCTTTGAACCGCGGTTAAAGGTTCGATCCCCAACACGAAATGGTTAATAAAAACTTGTACTACCGCGGGAATGATGTTCATTCCTCCACTTCCGCCTAATACCCCTACCACTTGATCGTCCTGAAGCGGTAAATTTCAGGTGCATTACTTACCATTGGTAAAAAAACACTGTAAAACTGTAAAAACCTTACCTTGGTGACGATTATAGGGGTCATAGAAGACAAAGGTCTCTTCTTGGGTTCGATAAAATTTGCTGGAGCAGGGGGAAGCATGTCGGGGGTTATTTCGGTTGGTGCAGAGAAATCGCCCATCTCGTTGTTGAGCACAATCCCAGTTGAAGGAGAGAGAAACCCAGCTCCAAAAGCGTAATTTATCGTGGTAGTCATTGACACAGCGTTTCGCTCAGCATCGACTATGCAGAAATGGCTAGTTCCTTGATCTCTAAGCTGGCTCCATCTGCAGATATCGTTAACTAAGAGCTTTAGATATTTACGGTTCTTGAAATTTATTCAAATCACTTGGATAATACCTTCCCATGTAATACTCGGGAGGAAAGGTGGTGTTATCGACTATCTTTCGTCGAATTTGAGCAGCATAAGAAGGGGAGAGCATTTTGGAGATATAAGTTTGTATGTTTACGAACTTCGGATCACCCAAGTTCATGCGAATAGCAAACATGTGTTTAAGTGCTTCGATTAACCGATGCAAACCGAGATCTCCTTTCGCAGCATCGAGAGTTCCATAGCTATCCAAGATATTCAAAACCTGGTTTATTTCGGAATTCATTATAAAACTCAGTCTACAAAACATAACAAAACAAAAAATAACACGAAAATAAAAGAGGAAACGCGACTACAAGAAATTTAGTATTTTGTGATGCATCAGAAGTATCTTTGCTTATGAAAAAACATGGTTTTGTCACAAAAACATTTTTTCCGTCAGTGAAGATAATTTTGATCTGTCACAGAATGCTAAATTTCTCGTAGTATCACCCACCATTGCTAGCCCTAACGTTCCGCCTGAAGGAGGAGGCATTCCATACATAGTATAGCCCATAACATTTGCAGTCATCGCATCCGTAATACCCACCTCGTAACTCTTCAGATCATCCATTGTCAACAACCCACCGGCCTTTCTGATATCCGCGACCAACTTCTCGCCTAGAGTGCCATTATAAAAGGCTTGTGGCCCTTGTTCCGCTATTGCCTCGAGAGTCTGGGCCAACTCTACATTGTAGCACATATCACCGGTTCGCAACAACTTGCCGTTCGGGGCGAACACACCCCTTAACCCTGGATCGTCCATAATTTTTTTGCTAGACGTAACTATGGCTAACCCTAGATAAGGGAGGATGACAAAACCGTCTTTCGCGAGTTTTATAGCAGGTCGGAATAGCTTCTTCCAAGCCAGACGTCCGTGCTGTAACCATGCTTCGTGAAGGCCGGCGATCTCGCCCGGAACCCCGATCGAGAGCGGGCCCGCATACTTATCATCGACGTTGTTTGCATACATATTCTACTTGTTAAAAATCGAATTCGATCAGAAACACAAAATAAATCAGGCAAATTGAGTTACGTTATTATAAGAAAAAATAATGAACCTTTGAAGCGGCTAGAGGAGCCGTTTCTCTCATATCGAAAGCTTGGCCTTTTCGAGCAAAAGAAGACTTGACAACCATAAATGCGCCGCCCCCTATTCCACTCGCCATCGGATTGACTACGCCGACACACAATGCCGTCGCTATTGCGGCATCGACCGCGTGGCCTCCTTCTCGGAGTATTTCTGCCCCGATTTTCGAGCATCGGCGATCATCGGCCGCGACAACACCAACCTCCGACTCCACAATTTCAGCATCATCATAGTAAATTCTCTCTTTCAAACCTCTTTTCTCCCACAACTTTAAATCTCCTCTGTAGATTAGGCCTACAACTGAATTTTATACCATTTTGCTTAGCATTATTGTTGACTTAATCTCAAGTTAAGAGCTCTATACAAATACAATCACATATTCGTTACATGTAACCGTAGTGATTGACTTTAATCTTCCAAATTAAAGATGAAAATTTTACATATTCTTCTTGGAGAAAATAGTAGCAGATTTGCGAAAAAATCACACCAAACTGTGCAAAATTTAACAACTTGAAACCAAACCGGTTCCTAAATTGGAGAACCCATTAAATAAAGACATGAATTTTTGAAAGAAGAACACCAAAAAAAGTAAAGGAACAAGAAACTAACTTGAAATTGTCAAGAATCCAAGGAAAACCAATAAAAGTTTTCGAATCCAAGATTTCTTCTTCTTGTCAGCTGAAAAATCAACCCCCAGAAGTGGGATTTCAGTGTTATTTTTCCCCATTGATCTTCTTTCTTTAGAGAGAGGAAGCAGAGAGAAAAAGGATGTTAAAATGAAGTGGCCGTGTCAGCCATCATAAATTGCCTTTTTTGCTTCTTTATTTAATTCAATTATATGTATGCAAATATTTGTATGATTGATAAATTTGGAATCTTTTGGTAGTATTGTGTAGCATATAGCTAACTTCCATTTTAGACTGTGAATATATGGAATCTTTGGAAATATCAGAGGTAAAAATCCATTGTCAACTTTTACCAATCAAAGTTTGTCACGTTTTAGAAAATTTCAAAAAGATATTTTCATATGGTTAAATTCAGTCCACATATACCGGAGGCTTTTGATGACATGGCTACTGTGTTTGGGTGTTTAACGTGAAACAATTCAAAAAAAGTTTATTTTTGATAATATTTTTAATAACGTTGAAACAATAAGCGTTTTGACATATAAGTTTAGCAGGTAATTTGGTTTTGGGTTTCGTGCAAGTTAATCATATTGAAAGAATTTATTTAATGACTACCTCCAATTTTTCAACGTATCCTATTATATTTTTTTTTAATTCCTTTTAAATGTATTTTAGATTATTAATGTAATTCCAACAACCTATGTTTCTTTTCCATCCTTGTTTTAGTTAGGAAAGAGATTGTTTTAGTTAGGAAAGAGATTAGTGTATGAATTACTCTCGTTCTCTTTAAATAACTATCACTTTAAGGTTGTATCATGTATGTCTATACCAATGTCAGATTAATTACGATAACGAAATACTTATTCACCTCTACGATTTTTGTTCATTTTAAAGTTGATTAGTTACTTTTTTTTGTCATTTTCAATGTGCATTTAATAAGGGTAAAATGAACAAAATGTGCATTGTAATTCTTAGTAATTTAAAAAGCGTTGAGCGCTAATTGGGCGACTGGAGCCTTCAGAAGCCTAGGCAGGGATTAATCGGGCCTAGTCGGGACTTGGACGTTAATCGGTGGGGTTTAGGCGCTCGGCGCTGTAGGGCGGTGACCTTAAAAATAACGCCTAGGCGGGGATTTTTGAAACAATGGTAATTCTAAAACGACGCTTATTTAAAAAATTTCGAAGACCTTAAAAGGTGATTTTTTGAAAAAAAAGAAGGTAATATTAATTGGTAATTGAAAGGAAAATGAAATTCGCGAACAATAAATAAATTATTTTATTGGTATAATAAATATTTTATTGATTTTGACAAAAATATTTAAAATGACTTTTAAAAAAACTGTAAGTTAATACTTTACTAGTTCATTTCAAATATAATAATTTTTTATAAAATTTCTAGGTGTACATGTGTTTGCAAGTATTAATTTAATAACACCATTAACACATCAAAGCACAATCAATTACAAGTGTATCTAGACATGTAATCGTCAACATGCGTAGTTTATCGAAAATATGAATAGATACATTGTTAATTTTTTCTTTGTATATATATGTTACTCCCTTCCTTTTTATATAATTGTCATTTTAAAGTTACTTCCAATACCAATGTTATATTATTTAAGATAATAAAAATACCTATTTACTTCTATGATTTTTGTAAATTTGAAAGTTGATTGGATACTTTATTCTTTTTATCATTTTCAATATGCATTAAATAAGGGTAAAATGGATAAAATAAGCATTGAAAACCTAAAACAACACTTATTTAAAATTTTTTGACAATTATTAAAAAAGGAGATAGTATTATGTAATGTAAAATGCAATTTAAATAATCCAGATATTGATACCAGAAAAGCCAACACTTATCTTATTTTTTTATAAAGTTTTATCCATTATCAAAAATTTATTCAATGGCAATAAAGCCCAATTATCCATTATTGGGCAGAAAACAAAATAGCAGTTGATCTTGTACTTTTTATTTCAATTTCCATTTTTAAAAGATTTTTTAAAAATAATGAAAGAAATAATGTTTTACTTTAAATTTTTATAACATAATGATTATACTTTTTATAGAATATAATGATTAATTCTCCCAATCTATTATAGTCAAATAAAGAAAAGTATTTGATTTCTCTGCACAATAATTCCCATTGCATAAATCTAAAAATAAAATTTACAGTTTCAACTTTCAAAGCTTCTGGGTGGGATTCGGCGATTAGGGCCTTTTAAATTTTAAAAGCCCAATTCGATAGAATGTTGTTTGGGCTTTCTCAATGAATGACGGCTCTTCCCATTTTCATTTCATTCATTTCTGTTGCAAGTATTCATGATTTAAGGCCATGTTTGTTTGCCCAAAAAAAAATATGCCAAATGCATCAAGACCCCTTGAAGTTGGTTCAGAAAATTTGATGCCACCCTCAACTTTCAAAAGGATCAGTTACCCCCCTTAACTTGGGAAAAATGCACCGGTTTACCCCTTCAATAAAACGTGTCAACTTCTGGTTAAAAAGAGAAAAATCAGAAAAATGATATCCTTGAAAAGTCAAACCAACCAGATTCTGACACGTGGCATTGAGGGGGGAGGGGGGCTAACTGTGCAGTTTTGCCAAGTTAAGAAGGGTAACTGGTCCTTTTTGACAAGTTGAGGGGGGTAACTGGTCCTTTTGAAAGTTGAGGGTGGCATTGGGTTTTCTAAGCCAACTTTAGGGGGGTCTTGATGTATTAGGCCAAAAAAATATTGTGTATGTAAATATTTTTCGGATTTTTCAGCATTTGTTTGACATTACAAAATAAGTCAAAGGAAAATATTGTACAAATCAACACAAAAATTTAGTGTAAATAAAGAAACATATGTTCCCAAAAAAAATATGGGAAAATATTTTCACTTGCTTTTTTTAATTCACGTCCTTATCTCATCCATTATTATCATCACCACTTCTTCTGTTCTTCAACCAACTATAACATATCTACCACGTATTTCATCCCATCACCACCACTTCCTTCGCGCGCCACTCCGTCATCACCACTTTCTCCTCCGCTCTACAACCACTCTCACTTTATTCATCATTATTACCACTACTTCTTCCAATCCACCACCACCACTTCCTCCACTCTGTCACCCCCCACCTCAACACCACCACTTTCTCCATCCCGCTACTGCCACCATCACCTCCTCCTCCCCTCTGCCGCCACCACCACCACATCTTCACCCCGTCACCATCACTTCTTCCAACATTATTATAATCACTTTCTCCACCTCGTTACCGTCACCATTACACCTCCATCCCGACACAACCACCACAACTTCCTCCAAACCCACCGCATTCACCTCTTACTTCTACATTTATTTTTATAGTAAAATATAAACTAAAACACAATTGATATTTAATATAACTTATTCTTTATATAATAATTATTTTATATTTCAAACACACAATGCATATTTAAAAGTGTACCCCTCAGTGTCATGAGTCACATTCTGATTAAAGAGAGAAATTAAAAAATTGACATCTTTAAAAAATCAGACCAATAACAATGTGACACGTGTCATTAAAGGGGGTAGGGTAGGTTGACGAGTGCTCATTTGCCAGTTTAGGGAGTTGGTAAAAAACTTTTCAAAGTTGGGAGCTTCAACTAGTAAAAATTGTCAAGTTTGATTAAGCCTTTAATAAATAACACATCATATTACAATTAATTACAAGTATATCTGGATATGTTATTGTCAAGATGCATAATTTATTAAAAATATGAACAGATACATTGTTAATTCTTTTCCATTTCAACATGTATGTTTGCATAATGCAATTTTTATCCAATAAATATGGATAATACATAATAATAAGGACTAATAATATATAGAGAGATTTTACAACATTGAATCCAAGAAAGGTAATAAATTTATAGCTCGTGTAGGTGATAATCGGTAATCACATAAAAAAATGGATTAAAAGAAACTATTCTACAAGGGAAAATAATTTTTTGGCTCGATGGAACGAAACTAATTTTAAGTGAAAAGTGTTATACTATATGTTCAAATAATCATCGCCCTTGAGATAGGAAAGAGATCCCCGTTCTGCGTGGTTACATTTTCTTCAATAGTTATCTGATTTTTTACAAAGTCCACTCTGTTATTGTATCAAAATTCACATGAGTTTATTGAATGTGAAATAAAGGTCAATTAACCATTAATGTGCATAAAACAAAGTAACAGTTGATTTTGTAATTTTTATGTGCCCATTTCATTTTTTTATAATGATTTTTTATAAGAAAATAAAATAATTAAAGAATTAGTTTTGCTTTATACTTTTATGATACGAATTATTATACTTTCTATATAATATAATGATTAATTTTCCCATTCCTATTATAGTCAATTAAAGAAAAGTATTTGACTTTTCTGCACAATAATTCCTATTGCATAAATCTGAAAATATTATATCAGTTTCAAATTGTGGGATACGGCTATTTGGTTTGGATGTTAAAAGCCCAATTGGATAGAATGGAGTTTGGGCTTTATCAATAAACATAAATTTTTTATTTTTTTCCATAATTTTTCATAAAATTTAGATTTTACAAATATTTAATTTTACAAAATTTAAAAGAAAATCTTTTTTTTCCTTATATGTGTAAAGGGAAATATTATTCATTTTACCCTTTTTATGTTGACTTTTTCAATCATTGTAATTACATTCTCTCTCCTATTTAATATGAATTTCGCAACTCCAAACGTCCATATCTCACGTACCGTTGATTTTTCCGAATCGGTGATTTTCTAAATTGTATCTTTGATTTTTTTGAATCGACAATTTAAAATATTTTGTTCATCTTAATATTACTTTTAAAATAACATACACTTTGATTTTTTCGTTAAAAATAATGTATTGCAATCTATACAAGGTATAATTGTAGTATAATGCTCGTTTTTTACTACCTTTTTCATGAAGGCGTTATAAACGATATAAGAGTTGTATAATTTATTTATATAGTCTTTTTTCTCCTTTATTTTAATAATAGTACCGAACTTCCCATAAAATCATAGTATGAAGATCTTAAACCTAGCATGAAAAGTTCTTCTTTTAACATATAAGGAAAAAAAGATTATTCCTTTTGAGTTTTGCAAAATTGAAGATTTGTAAAGCCCAAATTTTAAAGGAAATACGACAAAAAAAATGAAAGCTCATTTTAAGGGAAATTTAACCAAATATTAAAAGAATAGATTTTTTTCCAACAAACATGTGACATTGCTTCACTTTTTATAATTTTACGTGATCTTATACTAGCCGTATATAGTATAATTTTTACAAAAAAAAAAAAATTCTCTTATAGTAGTCTTATACATGACATAGATCCCTTTTATCGACATTAGAACTATTATATCAATCGTATAACTCAAAATCAGACATTTTTGTAAACAAATTTGTTTGAATAACCGCTAAAAGAGCTTTTATTCTACTTTTATACTACTCTTATACCACTCTTACACCAGTGTCTGCTTGTTTTCATATTTAAAAATTGAAAAAAATGTAAAAGCAAAAGTATTATTAGAAAAACGTAAAATAAAAAATATAGTTTTTAAAAATGTGTTTTGTGAAATTGTATATAATATGGTCTAAAATTAAAATTGAAAAATCTTGAAAAATGAAAAGAGCCCTTCTTTGAATTCTTTTGCAAATTTTCATAAAAAGGTGTTTTTTTTCTGGAAAAAGAACTTCATTAACAATTCAAAAGCTTTGATCAGACATGAAAAAACCAACGCTATTGCAAGAGAACAAGCAACCGGATTTGGATTTATGAACAACCACAAAACTCAAGACTAAAAATTACTATATCCTAAAAAAATATAATCAATCATTTCAAATTTAAAATAAGTCCGACCATGCAATGTAGAATTTAATACATAATCAATCCCTTGAATTTCCATTTCAATAGTGTATTGCGATGGTTAAGTACCTATATTCTAGATAGAGCCTCCTTCCAAGAACAAAGATTTTGATAATGAACCAACAATCTTAGAGAACTAACTCAAGGATTCTTGACTGTAAACTCATGTATTATTGATGACAAAAGTAAGATTGATATTCAAGCTACAGAGAACTATACATTTTAGCTGCTTATATACTGCGGCATAGGCTATTATACAGTGTGTATGCTTCTATACTAAGTATGATAGTGACTGATTCTGTTATAACTAATCCGAATCAGTTACAAGGGAGGAGTTACTCTATAGTATATGTATTGTTGTTTATGCTGAGCCTGCTCCTAGCATATGAACTCCAATTTCAGCTTGGACTTGAACCTTCAACGAGAGTAACTTTAGTAGCTTATGGATTCCAAGTTTAGGTGACATGCTAAACAGAAATTCTCTTCGATGATGTGGTAATAGTCTTAAAAATAGACAATACTTATTTATAAAATAGGAACAGTAGATTGTCTATTCCATTTTCAATTGTATTTATTGTAGACAATGCATATTTGATTCTCTACTTCTAGACAATTAAATAGACATTGTCTATAATTTGAAATGACATATACGTGTCACATCATATAAGGAAGATGAGCTAGACAAGGGGAAATTATATTAAGGATCAGGTCCATGCATGCTTGCCATGTTTTTTAATTTGTCCCTCCAAATCACAATTATTTTTTAACTCCAAGTTTATCCGAGCTCAATGCAATATTATTATACTTTCTTTGCTTTTTTAACAGTCTATTTAGCCAAAATATGAAAACTCAAAATTGTATTCTATTTTGAAATTACACGATTTTGTTTCATCTTTCTTCCTTGTATACTTGTATTTACTCTTATTATTTCTATAGTATTAAATACACAGTTTGTTATGAAAAAGTAAGACATTAAGGATGGATTAGTACTTACATATTCTTATTAATTATCTTATTAAAAAGTATGAAATGTGTAACAGGTCTGTGAAAATAAACGGAGAGAATATCAATGTAAAACTTATCCTGATCGTTTGTCCTTAAGTCATTGTTGTCTATTATTTCTAATCATATTGTAAAAAGTACTTTCATTTTTTATTAATGAAATAATTTGAAATTTGAAGTGACAAAAAAATAAAAATTGATTACAAATTGAAGGGGATAAATAAATACAATAATGCACTTAGTTTTTGCGTAAGGCAGCATAATTTATCACACGTGATTATCAAAAATAAATTATTACGTGTGATTATATATAATTAAATATTATCTAATTCAGACAAATCATCTCCGGCCATCCATTTTGATTCTCCGGCATCATTCGCGGTCTCTTCCGTCCTTCACATCATTCACTCACCACCTAAGTTTTGCTGGGAAATACTGTAATTAAAATAGCAAATCTCAAATGACTAGTATATGAAACAAAATCAATTATTATTAAAAAAATTGATTAATTAAGAACAATAATGAATTAGATTTATAGAGTACCTTGTCAATGAGAGATTGGTAATATGGTTTGACCTCATCAACATTAACATGAACCTTGCTCTTGGTATACAAGTCATACTTGCTGCAAAATAAAAAATAATTCATAAATGCTCGTTAAATAAGAAAAACACATAACACTGAAAACCGTGACAAGAAAATTAGTTCATTAAAATAAAAAAAAATTACTTAAAAATGTGGAGCCATTTCAAGTTCTCCTCATCCTCCTTGTTCATAAGGTGCCTGTATGCTCCTCCAGTGTGGAGAGCTGATCAATTAATTATCATGAAGAAAATTACATTAGTTATTAATTAGATTCTCACTAATTATCATATTAATTTGATGAACTTTGGAAAAAATGGAATAACTTACGATAAAAAGAATGAAATCTAACAATGAACAATGCAGCTGGTGGTAGAGTTGATCCATTTGCCTTGGCAACCTTCAAATAAGAAATTGATATATTTTTAATTAATTAAGAAAGTTTTATCCATAAACTTAATCAACTATTAATATTCTCATTAATATTGTTATATATACCATGTACATATAGTCATCATGTCCCCATGAAATCTTAACTTTGTCAAGACCACAACCTTCCTCATAAAGTCCATTCTTGGTGCTATAGAGTGGATTCTTAGAATCAGGATTCTCCTTGAAATACTGTCCACATAAACCAAACCATATATATTAACTTCTCAATAATGTCCTGTCAATATCAAGTGGCCCATTTCAAAGAAGCATTTGTCGTGACTTGAAACAGCTGGATATATCTATTTTCAAATTTTTACTAAAGTAATAGAGTTGAAAGCAACTTAAAAGTAAAACCAAATAAACCCTAAGTAAATGTTTTCGATTCCCACTAAATACATTTAGAGAGAGGGGTAATATATCTTAACCGGGACTAACGCAAAACATGAGATATCAACCTAAAACTCGGCAATAAATTTATATATACCTTGTGATGAATGTTAGCCTCATCAAAAGCACAGCCAAGAGGGAATGTATCTCCTACAACTGCCCATTGGGGAAGTTTTCCAAATTGGGGAAGAGTAAGAACCTTTCCTAGATCTGAAAGATTGAAAGGAAACAAGTTCAGTTCACATTTCTAGGAAATTAAAACAAGAACTATTGCTTCAAATTGGAAAGTTTTGTAATATGCCAAAAATGCGTTGTCATTGTTGAAAAACTGTATATATACATCACAGAGAATTTTGATATGCATTCATATACCATGAATGAGAGCAGTCAAATGCAACCAATCTTCATTAGGATAATCTTTCCTAATAGCTTCAGCAGATTGAAGCAAATGTTGAATTTGAGGCTCATCAAGATCTGGATCGCTTTCATCTACTACTTCGTTAAGCAACTCACAGCATTCCCATATACTCATCTTTGCCTTGTCCAATTTCTCATATTCTTCTCTCATCTTATTTACCTGCATTTTCCACACCAATTTAATTACATTCTATCATTTTCGGATTCAAAATAACAATCAACCAAACAAACAAGTTTCCAGCAAAAAAAAGAAGTCTAAAATGGCTCACAAAATCATAGGTCTGGTTAATGTGTTGCTGCTTGTAAAATTCCTCAACGGATTTTTGCCTCTCGCTTTCAGCATTATAATCCCTACACCATTACGATCCATACAACTAATTTAAAATCCGATTTCAAATCAAAATATCCAGAAATCGAAATTTAATTCGAAACCGATCAAACCTGAAGGAATTCCCAAACGCATTGACATCAGGTGCATCAAAACCTTCATTTACTGGTTTCGGAACTTCAAATCCTCCATCCAACACCAATTCCCTCTCATCATCGGTATGTTTATTCTCCGCTCGAACCCCTAAATCAATCAGATTAACAATAAAAATCACGCAAAAACGAATTCCATAACTCCGATTCAAAACAGAGATAAATTAACAAATATCTCACCTAGCTCAGGCTGGCTAATAAGGATAGTCATATTGAGGATTATACGAGAGAAGGGACTAATTAGAGACGATGATGAAGAAGACGAAGATAATACAAAGAAGAATGGCTTTGACGATTTGATTCAAACGATTTGTGGTTAGTATTTATACTGCAGCCAAACAAGTCCTTATTTGTTATTTTGGAGCTTTTGTGTCCTCAACAGAAAATCTATGGTATTCAATGGAACACGAAAAACGCGCGAGCTAATTATAAACATTTGTCTTTCACGTTCCGATCATTTCATGCCACGTGTAAACTGTTATGATCCAAAACGGATTTTTTTAATTTGGGATTTACATTTCATAGTTACGTTTATCCTTAAACTAGTAACAAATAATTACCATTAATGTTGTTTTTCTTTATCTGAAATATCCTACGTGGAATAGGATAAATTATTTAAGCATAGGAAGGTATTAAAGAATAATAATGATGAGTAGGGGTGTGCATTCGGTCGAAACTGAACCAAATCGAACCGAATTAACCGAATATCAAATAAGAAAATATTGTTAACCGAATTAAATTTAATAAGAATCAAAACCAAATTAACCAAACCGAAATAGATTATTCGGTGGTTAAAAACCGAACTAAATCGAAATTTTCAATTAATTAACAAAAATTTCAAATTCTGACACTTAAAATTCAAAATGCAAATTTAATATAAGTATTAAAATGGATTAAACGATTTAGTAGAGACACATAAAGAAATAAACGTGTATTTTCAAAAAGAGGAATAAGAGTGTGATATTAAAATAAATTTTTATTGTGTGTTTGTGTATAATTAGGTTCAGTTCGGTTATTACGGTTTTTTTACACAAAAACCGAACTGAACCGAATAACCGAAATATTAATATTTTACAAACTGAACCAAACCGAATTTTTAAAATAATCGAACCATATTAATATTTTAGTTTGGTTTGATTCGGTAATTCGATTACCGAACCATTGGCACACCCCTAATGATGAGTAGTAATAAAGAAAGTAAGCACAATCCAATTAATTTTATATAAATAGAAAGAACTAAAATCTAAATGTAAGAGATTAATTCTTGGAGATTTTTTACAAAATATAAATATAATGATATGAATGGTTATTTATTTGTTTGTTTTATAATTATATTTACACATAATCTTAAATTTTTTTCGAATGGTTTTTTTTTCTACTAAGTTTATGATTCATGTTGCGCATATGTTAAATAAAGCGGTAAGTACTTCGACAAGTATGGGGATCAATAATACTTGTTCATTTTAAAATATAGTTCTGATGCCTTTAATTATAAATTTTATTAACGTACTCATCCGTTAAAAAATTATATTTACATATATCTTTAAATCAATACAATGCTGGACCCAAAAAGATGTATCGATTCATTTTATTTTTTCTAGAAGAAAATATTAAAATTAAACAAATTTTAGATCTCAATTGATATTAGGTTACTTAATTAAAACTACTATTCAATACTTCTTCTATTTTTTATTTATAATTTAACAAACATGAAAACCAGTAAAAAAGTTTGTTACACTTTTAAATGGATAATTTATCTTTTTACATTATATACTAAATTCTTTTTTAAATTCTTAACAAATAATTTTATTAATACATAATCTTTCTTCTAATTAAAGCAATGTTGATTTTAAGATTCCTATAAGTGGATACTCACGAGAGGAGGACATTTTTGTAGATTTTGCAAGCAAGGATTCGATTTTGTAAATAATTGTGTACGCAAAATAGAATGGGCCAAATCTCAAAATTCAAGAACCTGAATTAAAAATGTGTTAAAAAATGAAGCGTGATTCATCTATGACGTGTGGACATCTATTTATATATTAAAAATATTTGCTGTCCATAACGTTGAAATCAAGATGAGTCAGCATCTACTCATTTGTAGTATAACTCGGTAGGTACTAGCTACCACTTTGATTCCTCGTTAATTAATGGATTTCGCCATTTAACACGATTTCAGTTTCTTTTAGGTCCAGTCTAGTTGGGTGACTATTGGATAAAATAAAACACATTCTAACAGTAAAATTAATTCTTGAATACACTCGTATGAAACTTTCATATAGTACGTACTCTTGAATTGAAGAAATTATAATAAAGATCAGGTTTTAAGAATATTTCTCTTATATGATTGACAAGTGTTTCATGAAATTACTTTAAATTGTTACTTTCTTTTCTTTTAATTTTTTATGAGACACTTATTACTTATCCAGGGTAATGATCTCCAAGACTTAGTTCTTGCTACTATTTTCCCTTTAATTGTGCTTTTTTCCTTTTTGTTTGTAATGAAATGTATTTATCATGTAGTTTTGAATAAAATTGTAATTTCCAAATATAGAAAGGCAAAGAAAAAAAATATTAGTATAAATAAACTTGTTATTTTTTAGACTCTTTATGATTGCAATAAAATATATTACAGAAAAATATTTTCCAAATTTTATTTTGTTTGTTTCAATTGTGAGAGAAAAATATTTAGTAATCGACTGAAATATTATTTAATAAATATTTTCGCAGATAAAAAATAGGGAAAACATTTTTGTTTTTAGGAGAACGCTAAAAACCGCTCTCTAGTCTCGTTTTTTATCTTTGTATCCACCGCCTCACTTTGCCATCTTTAGTGATGTCGGTGTCTTTTCTCTTCACTGTTGAGTCTATAATTTTAATCAGGTTTCATTATCCTCCCCGTTCTTTTTATTCTTTTTCACTAATATTGTATTATTGATCACTGCTTCCATCATCGGAGTTGATTTCTGACAATTACAAAAAAAAAAGTAGATTTTCACAAAATGACATAACAAATCAGATTATTGATTTCATGGCCCAGAATAGGAATCGGGTCTTTCATGACAATATACCAGCATCAGTTATTCAATGATTTTTCGTTTTGATTAGGTTTGGATGTGCAATGGATTTCAAATTAATATTATCTAGTATGCAAGTGTGTAGAATTAATCCTTCTTGGAATCAATCTCAATGATTTTGCGTTTTGATTGGGTCCGGATATGATCGGAAAATATTTTACACATTTGCAACCAAATACCAGAAAATATTTTTCAATATTGTGATAAAATATAGGAAAATATTTTGTTTCCAAAAAAATATTTTTTCTTGCAATATACATTCTCCTTTATAATACTTTCCTGCAAATAAAAGAGGAATCTTTCTCCCTTTATATGTGCTTGTGCCGCATTTTTATACAAGGTAGATGTCCTAACTTGAACGAGCTATCTAAATTTCATTACTTGTACAAATTGACCAAATTCTATAGTACTATTTTAGCCCCTTCTACACAAAACGTGGAATTTGAGTAAAAATAAACATTTCATGTAAATGCCTGATACTTTGTATGAATTTCTATTTGTGTACCTCCTATTTTTTAGAAAGTGGATCACGTTGCAAATTGATGAATTTAGTTGAATGCATAGGAGCAAGTTGATGTATTGAGAGGAGGCCAGCCGATATTTCTTTTAATTACATAAATTAAAAATCAAAAGAATTGTATAATATTTGTGGCTGTGGAAACAGCATTTTTTGCTTATGTCATGGATATTTTCTGTTATATATATTTGTGGACCATTCAAATCAATATTAATGGTGAGGAAATTAAAATGCTAACTTATACAAATTGTCAACTTGACATTGTGTTCCAACTTTATTGTAAAAGATTGATATTAGTGTAGGAATTTTTCACTACGGGTATTAATGTCTCCTACATTTAGGCGCGTCAATTCACTCTAATTCACATATAATGAAACATTGTAGTGACACAGCAACAATAATATGATAACATAATTTCTCTAGTTCACTTGCTCATTGTCAAGTTGATTTTAGTATAATTTTTGTGATAAAAATCTTATTCTAAAATGTTGACACTGAACCTATGATCCTAGAATTCTCAAATTCGATTTCGCACACAAATGGTGCGAAATTAGAAATTTTATTTTATATTCATATGAGCACGATTGTGCAAATTAAAGAACAAGAGATATTATAGTGGTAGAGAATGAAGTTGTGAAAGTGTGTGTATATATATATATATACATATCACTCTCTTTCGGATTAAATGACTTTTATAGAGTCAAAGCAATTTTAATTAGGGTTTACTTCGAAAATGTCATGCGCGGTTTCATTCATTATCAAAGAGATGAGTGTGAGTTGTTTTTTTTTCAAACGACAATTTGAGATTTCAAGTATTTTCAAATCAATTGTTTTTCTTAACAATGCCAGTGAAACTATCGTGGCAAAGGGGCAGTTTCAAAAATCAATAACTTTCGATCTTTTTCTTCATCTTCTCACTAGTTTTATCTTAAATTATCTTCACAATTTCTTTCAAATGCTTCCATCAAGTTCTCCATTCATCTTCTCCATTACTGCTTCCACCCTCCCTTCACTTGTTGAGTGTTTATACCATGATCCTGGACCAATGATGTGGATTTTGGTCTATACACTAGGATCTTGACATGTGTATTAGTGGGGTCCAAATAATTAAAACTTAACACACATGTCAAGATCCTAGTGTATGGATCAAAATCCACATCATTGGTCCAGGACCATTGTATAAATTCCGTCACTTGTACTCATCTCTCCTCACATTTCTAATTCCTTCAGACATTTCAAAAAATTTCCCCATTTTTTTATTCTCTAATTATAATACTAAATACCTAATTATAATACTAAATCAATGCACGCATTGAAGAAAGTTGAAATTACAAAATTAAATCAATAAACTCCATTGCTCTCCAGGTGCATTAATTTATTGTTTCCGTGATGACTCCTTAGCTGAAGGGTTTGATTTTTTCATCTTATTCACGCTAATCAGACCTTTTACCGCAGTCGAAATTATGGAGAATGAGGAGAATTACAGTTCTCAAATTAGGTCTTTACCTTTAATGATATTTTTTTTTTTTTGGGTTTTTTTATATAGGTCTAAGAGCATCGATCAGGTTACATCCAAGGATGACAATTCTCCCTTCACTGTTACAGGTAATTACAGTTTTCAATCTAGGTCTTTACCTTTAGTGATGAATTTGAGTATTTTTGCGCTTTCTAATCTAACCAGGGGTGCAAGAACATATGGTTTCTAAGAGCACTGATCAGGTTACATCAAACGCTACTGAAGGAAATTAGCCAAAGCAGTAATGGCGAATATATGTGAGTTGGGGAGTTTGATGGAAGCATTTGAAAGAAATGGTGAAGAATTTTGGCTCTAGACTAGTGGAAAGACGAAGAAAAAGAAAGAAAATTGTTGATTTCCAAAATTTTACCGGTTTGCCCTGTCAGCTTCATCGAAGTAGTTAAGAAAAATATTTTATTTTTCAGAATATGAATTTTTGAAGAGTTTAAGTATCGAATTCAAAACCTCGTAACTTTTCTTTGAGATGTGTAGCATTTGAATTACACCCAATTGGTTAAGAAAAAATCTCTGAGTTGATAACATTTTAAACTTCTGACACTAATAAGAAAAAAAAATTCTCATACTTCATTTTAATAATGAAACATGTCTTTGAAGTTTGGCAGAATACATATTTCTATTTAGCAAACATAAATTTCTTCGGATGCAAACACAAAGAATTCTACTTTGAATACAAGATTAGGAATTATTCACTATATTTCGATACTTGACATATATTGTTCTTAGTTTTTTCTAATAGATTTACAAAAACAAAGTAATCATTGCATATTGTCTTAAAGAAAAAATTTTTAATTTTGGTACCAAAATATCCATTTGATATTCATTTCAATCTCATACTTAAGTATATTTAATCTGTCTTGGTATTTGAATATGACTAAAGATGTCAGCAAATTTTGTTTTCTTTAAAAGTCAGGAGTGATTGTTTAACTCATAATTTGGAAAGACAATCAAAAGAACCAAAGTAGAGCTGGCTATGCCATGAGCATAAAATAGACTCTTACACATATGTGGCAAGCCACCGAGCGATTATTACCATTTCCGAACCAATGTTTGAACGGACTCAGGATTAGCTTACATGCAAAAATGTTGTTACTTAAATGGGAAAACTAATAAACAATCTTTTTATAACATGCGCACAAACTGAAAGATGAGAAAAAAACATTTCAACTGGTTAACACCTTATTAAAATTACAACATTAATAAGATTACAGTTTCAATATATAAAGTGAGAAACCACAACAGGCCCATAATTGCATCATTGAAATAAAAGAAAAACCCTACAATATATTCGTAGCAAAATAACAACGCGAGACAATAAATCTTGTTTAACATTGTGTTCTAAGAAGTAGCTTTGGTCAGTCACTTCCAACTCAAAATCATACAAATAAATGTTTCAAAGGAAAGATTCTCAATAAAGAGAACACTCCATTGATGATAAAAAAAAAAATCAGAAGCTCATGAAAACCAACATAAACAATAAAAAAAAAAAACCTTTGTCTGTAGCATTACCAAAATTTCAAACCTCGTTTGTGTAGTTTCTAAGTGTCTAGAGGGGATCCGGTTCAATTGATCAAATTTGAAAGGTTAATATTGATTCTACGTGGCACAACAAATTGGTAGTAGTGGTATTAATTACTCTATGCTCCACTTCCAGTTTTTTTAATACATTCTATAAACCAAATATGTGTATGTACAAACGACACATCAAAATTAAAACTAGTAATTCAATACATCACATATTCTTTAGCTTTCTTTTGATTTTGTTATTGGCAAGTCGTAATCTAAATCAATTTTGTATTCCCCATTGTTTAAATAACATAACATTATGCTTGATAATAAATTTTGTAATCTAGAGTGTAAGATACTCTTGTTTTTCAGTGGCATTGATATTTGTCGCAAACATCTCAAACATTCACATTAGCATGACAATGTGAAGCTCAAAACAGATATTTTCATCATCATCATCATCATCATCATCATCATCATCATCATCATCATCATCATAATAATAATAATAATAATAATAATAATAATAATAATAAATTTCAATGCAAAAGTATAAGTTGAACTAAATGTTTGTACTTTTCAACTTATTTGCAGGTAAATTATGATATAGCATATTATGTATCGGAGGACATGAATGTAAATACACCGCGTATGATATAGCATATTATGTATCGGAGGACATGAATGTAAATACACCGCGTATATGTAAAACCAGTGTTATATATATGCAATTACACCCACTCTATAAGTTGAGATGGGGTTTCTCTACCTGTGTTAATTGTTTCATGGTATCAGACGCCACTGGCTAGCCACCGCCGCCGCCATGACCTTGTCGTCGACCACTTCGACGGCGATCAGTACCACCCTTACCGCCACTGCCACTGCAACTGTTCCCGTTCCCTCTTTCTCATCTCATCAATTCCTGATTAAACTAGATTCGAGCAACTATATTCTATGGAAAACCCTAATTCAGTCGATGCTAGTCGACTGCTGGCTGTTAAACCACGTCGACGGCACAGGGATGGTGCCCGCCAAAAATATTACCGAAGATCAACCCAACACGGCGTACCAAACCTAGCATAAACAAGATCAACAAGTACTGTCTTAGGTGCTTAGTTCGATCTCTCCCACTCTTCTGCCGCAGGTGATCGGAGTTTGAACAGCGAGGGAGGCTTGGATTCGACTGGAGAAGGCATATGCATCAGGTTCTAGGGCGCAAATACGGGACCTGAAGTAACAGCTTCACGGCTTGGAAAATTCACCTTCCGAGTTTGTCAGTGACTACAAGCAACATGTTAAGCTACTGGCTGATCGCTTGGCAGCTCTACAATCACCATTGTCGGAAGATGACTTAGTTGATTCGATTCTCGATGGTCTTCGGGGTAGCCTACGTGACGTATGTCATACAATTGCAACTCGTACGATATCATATGATGATCTGTTTGGCCTATTCCTGACAAAGGAGAGACACTTACAACGAAGTTTGTCATTGTCTGGGGATTTAACCACACCAACGGCTCATTACACGGTGTGCTCGAGTCAAGGGGGAAGCCGCGGGAGGGGTTACGATCGTGGTCGCGGACAGCCCAACTCTTTCTAGCAGCAATCCCATTCTTGCAGGCAACCTAGTGCCGGACCGTTTCAATCTGCTGCGGGCTCGAGTTATTCAAGCCAGCCATCATATTCCACACCCTTTGACTCAAACCTCATATGCTACCACAACTATCAAGGCTACGGTCATATATCTCGGCAGTGTCCCTCACCGCGGATTAGCAACCAGAGATCTATGCTGCAACCACAATCTCATTACACCACCGTCAATCAAACTGAACAACCTTGGATTCTCGACAGTGGTGCAACACATCATCTAGCTTCGGATTTGGGTGCACTAAACCTACATTCTGAGTATTCTGGTCTCGAAGAAATCCATTTAGGTAACGGTTCGACCCTCCCTATCTCTCATATTGGTTCCATTGATATTCCAACAAAAAGTAAATCGTTGCATCTGTCTAGTGTTTTGCATGTTCCCCGTTCAAATTCAAATCTAGTGTCAGTCAGTGCACTTACTCGTAATAATGATGAAGGACCTGATTTCAAAACAGGTACTGATTTGAGGTCCGAATAGAGGAGGTTTATACACTCTTCCATCTAGTGGTCGCTTTCCCGTTCGTTGTCATCTCACGAAGATCTCTATGTGGCATGATAGACTTGGTCATCCTGCTAATCCGATTGTTCGTAGTATTATGTGTAGTAATAATATTAGTGCTTTGTCCAATAAAAACTCTACTCGTATTTGTTCTTGTTGTGCTGTGAGTAAGAGTCATCGCTTACCATTTACCTTGTCTAATACAATTGTTTCGGAACCTCTTGCGTTAATTTGTTCTGATGTGTGGGGTCCTGCACCCGTTCAATCTGATGATGGTTTTTCTTATTATGTTTTGTTCTACAATTGTTTTAGCAAATATTCATGGATCTATTTCTTACGGCATAAGTCTGAAGTTCTCGATACGTTCATTAAATTTCGTGCTATTGTTGAAAAGTTTTTTGGCCATCCTATCAAAACGTTTCAATCAGATGGTGGTGGTGAATTTATTACAATGAAAAAGTACTTACTTGATAATGGCATTCAACACTGATTATCGTGTCCGTATACCCCAGAATAAAATGGGGCTGCAGAACGTAAACACCGCCATATTATTGAAACGGGCATGTCTTTGTTACATTGCGCAAACTTACCTATGCAATTCTGGACATATTCTTTTGATACGGCTATTTATCTCATTAACCGTATACCGTTGTCAAATTCACATGGTTTGTCTCCTTTTACGTGCTTATTTAAGACTATGCCTGATTACAATTCGTTGTGTGTCTTTGGTTTTCTCTGCTATCCATGTTTGCATCCTTATTCGCATCATAAACTTAGCTTTTGTTCTCGTAAGTGAATATTTCTTGGTTATAGCAAAACTCATAAAGGCTATCGATGTTTTGATCCAATTGCTCGTAAATTCTTTGTCTCACGCCATGTCATCTTTGATGAGCAGGTGTTCCCATATTCGGAGCTTTGTGAGCGTGTTGCACCACAATCTTCTACATCTCAAGCTATCCTACCCACCTTTCCGAGAACACCACCCTCAATACATATTCCGTCGACTCCTACACCTCATTCCATTATACAATCAGCCGCTACACTTACTACCTGACCAACCTCTCCACCGTCAACTCCACCTCATCCCTCTCAGCCCGAACAAGAGCCCCACACATCCCGCCCCACCTCTACGCATAACAGCCCAATTCCAAATCACCTCACCAATATTCAACCCGACCCCCAACCATCCACCCACTCACCTAGACTATCTTTGGTTGTTGATCTTCAACGAAACGACAATGCTCAGAAACGAACTCGGGTTGCTCACAAACCAACACCGGTCAAAACCATGACAACAAGGCAAGATACGAGCAAACTACCTCCACCGCCCAACATACTTTCTCTTGCTACTATAGTTGAGCACCGCACTCCAACTTGTTAATTATTTCAAACTAAACTGAACTGAAATTTACCTATTTCAGTTTAAATATACAAGCATGTAGGTTTTATAAAATATATAAGTACTGAACTAAACCGAAATGACCGGTGAATAATTTGAAAAAAATTTAAAGGTCATGAGACCAATATTTGCAAACAAGTGCAATTTATGACCACCGATATATTTAAATATTCCATTATTTAGCTCCTAATTTATTAAAATTTTCCATGAACTAGACTAACGCAAAACACGAGATATCAACCAGAAACTCGGCAATAAATGCATATACCTTGTGATGATTGTTAGCCTCATCAAATCACAGCCAAGGATATGTATTTCTTACGACTGCCCATTGAGGAAGTTTTCCAAAGTGGGGAAGAATAAGAACCTTACCTAGATACGAGAGAAAGAAATGAAACAAGGTCATTTCACATTGTAGGAAATTAAAACAAGAATTATTGCTTCAAATCGGGAAATTTTGTAAAGGCTGATGTTCATTGGATTAAACTGCAAAAAAATGTGTTTGGATTATTGGAAATGTTAACGTGTCCTAGTTCTTAGATATTGGACATTCTTGCGTTATGCATGATGTTATGTGCATAATTGTATCTACTGCATATATATCTTGTGCGAGAATATGAGTTGAGTATTCATTGATTAATATTCATAAATCCCTTAAGTTTGTTTTAATCATGAGAATGAATAAAATAAAAGACTTGTATGTTGGATGATCTATAGCAATGTAGTTGATATGTTTCTTGGTAAAGTAAATCATGAACATAGGCATATGTTGGGAATATGGGGTTAGACCGATCCACATGGTAAAGTTACTTTAGTTGTATGTCATAGGCTATTTGCCGAGTAGGTCTCAACTGTCATCGGACTTGACTTCTTCTTATTACTAATGTGAAATTATTTATGATGTAGTATATTACTAACAGGTCCTTTATTGGATTACAAGTACATGTATGCTCGGTAAATTTCATGACCACGTTAGTAGTATTTTTGACGTGATAGAATTGTCATTCGATTTGTTAAATCGAAATGAAACTCCGGGCACTTGATGAATAAAAGTGATAATGATGTCCAATGAGTCGTTGACTTATTTTATCATTTTATTCTAGATCAAGAATTACAATAAACTATATAAGAGGGTGACAATCACCATGGCTTTTGTTCATCATATTGATGTCAAGTAGTAAAAGACATTGTAATACAAAACCGGATCTTGTTTTCTAGAATCCACTTGCAATGTATGGGTAAATCTCATTGTCAACATATGAACAAATCCAAATGATCATGCAATTATACCTACTGATCTGATATTTCTTTTACATGCAATGTTACAAGTGGATGAAAGTGGATGAAAATTTGATTGTTAATTTATTGACATATTAGGTCATGTAATTGAGTAGTCATGAAATACCGTTTAATTAGTTTGATTAAAGGTATAATATAATGTAAATTATATTATTCATTAACTTAAATTAAGTCTATGTCTAGTTAGAATACATATAGTATTTATTTAATTAGTAATTTAGTAAATTCATATGTTGAAATATATAATTATACATCGATTTAGTCAATCAATTTTGTCTATTAGAATAATTAATTGACTAGTTTAGTTAATTATATTAATTTGTGTAAGACATTTAATTTGATTAAATTGTATTTTTTTAAATAGTTTTCATGATGATACGAGGAAAATAAAATGTATTTTATTAAAAAAAATTACCATAACCTACGCATTATTATATTTTTTTATAAATTAAGTCATAAAATAGTGTCATTCGAAATTGCATAAGAAATTAAACTTATTAATTTATTTATGAAATTAAATTTCTAATGACACAAATTTATAATTAAATTAAATGAAACCCTAATTAATCAATTAAAATATAAATATGAAATAAAAACAAAAACCTAACCTAATTCTAATGCCAAACACGTAGGCAGCCATGTGACCAGCCTTCTTTTGGAGTGAAAAGCGTGTTCGTCTTGGGGATTTGAGTTTTGGTGTTTTGTTGATTCTTCATCCAAAAGAAAATAAAGAGAAAAAAAAAAGAATATGGATTATGGATTTAGGTTCACGTTCATGAATGAGAAATCATAGATCGAATTGATGAATAAAAAAAATTGGGAATACCGACCCCTGGTTCGAGAGAAGTTCGTGCTTTTGATATTGTATTATTTGTGAATTTTTATAGCATCCGTCTCTTAAAATGATTAACATGTAAATATTTTATTTGATGTAAATAAATTGTTTTGAATTTCATGATAAGATCTTCAAATTCAAGAATGTACTGAATATAAAATGCCAAATCTTCAAATTCAAGAATGTAATTTAAAATTTCATACAGAAAATAATATAAATTAAAATTTAAAAAATGAGGTTGAGTCAGCTATAACGTGGACATTGTATCCAAACATTAAAAATATTGAATTTAAGACTAGCTGACTCAACATCTAATCATGTATAATAGGGAAATGGTAATTAAATACAGTTTCCTAGATTTATTTGACCATGAAAATTTATTTTTCAAATTTTCGTTCTCATTTTTACTTTTTGTAATATATATCAAATATATTGGTATAAATATTTTGTATCATTTTTTGTATGATACAGTGTTTTGTGAAAGGTATTTGATATAAATTTATACATACCAGTTTCATTAAAAAAATAATTATATATACCAGTTTTATATTTGATATAAAATTTTTTAACGTTTACATTTTCACTTAAAGTGAAATAAAATATTTTTTCAAATGGACTTTTTGAAATTGGTTTTAGTAGTTTTTTTTAATTTTTACAAAGGTTTTGTTTTTGCAATCAGAAACCAAATATTTTACTCGTTTCCTCTCCTTCCAATCCTTCTGGTCATATCGTCACTCCGTCGAGCAACCGTAGCCCCGGCCTATTGCGGAGGAGTTGGCCAAGCAGATGAAAGGGGATAATTAATCATGATTTAAACATGGTTACTACTGCCATTGAACTAGTCATTTAGGAATATAAATGTTGGTTTTTGGTTTGGGGCTGTGATTTTTTTGATACGCAATACTGCTTATAGGCAGAAGCTCGAAATCAAGCTCTTAAGTTCTTAGATCTACTTTATTTGGTGTTAGATGATGCAATTGTATGTTTAAATTAGGGTTTTTTAGCTTCGTTTCAGGACTTCTCAAGTTAGTATATAATGTAATTTCATTACCTTGAATGAAATTTAATTAAATTAATTTGCATGATCTTGATTTCATTTTGCAGTGTTGATTGTTTTACATGATTTGCTTTTTAAAAGTCAAGTATGCTTATGATGAACTTCCTCAAAATGACTTCCCAATTCAATTTGTACTAATTCCAACTTCAAGATGTCAAAGCAAGTTATTTGTATTTGATATTTAAGATTTTTCTATGACTTTTCTTTGCCATGTGCAATTTTAAAGAAATATTGAAGAAAATAAGACATAAACTACTCTTATACTAGGTATATGTTTGCCACATGTTCGATGAAATTTCGAAACAAATGCCTTATACACTCTTTTACAATGTATAAGGCCTTGTTTCAAGTCAAGCATTTCATCGAACATGTGATACCACTCTTAAACAAAGTAAGGCGTTCATGTCATAGTTTTTTTACTGGTCTGGAAGTGAGTTCCGTTGTAAACATAATGGGAGACTATACTATATAAATACACTATACTACTATTATACCATGTATTACAGCTTTCATACCATGTTTAAGGTCTTCTTGCCTATTTTTTAATAGGAAATTCAGTAATGTTGTGAACATAAAGAAGAAAAAAGATAATATAAATACATTGTACCACTCTTATACCATGTATGAATCATTCATGAAGATAGTAAAATATGGGTATCATACCAATATTATATCATGCATACGATTGCGATAAAATTATTTTTTTACTGGAAAGCGAGTTCTGTTATAAGCATAAAAGGAATATACTATATAAGCTTTCATACCATATCTTATCATTATTTTTATTAGAAATTCAGTATTGTTATGAACATAAAGGAGAAAAAAGACTATAAATATATTATACCACTCTCATACCATGTATGAGGCCTTCATGAAAAGATAGTAAAAATGAGTATTATACTACTATTATACCATGTATAAGATTGCGATAAATTATTTTTTAAAAAAATTTGAATTTATGTCATTTTAAAGATAAAATTAAAACGAACAAAATATTTCAAAACATCAATTCGAAAAAATCAACAATTTATGAGATCTGGACGTTTGAAGTTACGAAATTCAAATTTAATAGGAGAGAGAAGGTAGATCAAAGTAACATGAAAATTGGTAAAATAAAAAATGAAATATAATAAAATGACAATGTAGCTGATACTTTCTCTTTGTTATAAAAGTAATAAAGTAAAATTTTTTCGGCAATTAGCTTTAATTTCCCTCTAGTATTGGCTCAAATTTTGTGTGTAATTGTTGGGTTTTTAAATGAAGCCATGTATTGAAAAATGACCTTCAACACACATATACACATATGTATAAATGAGATACAAATTTTTTATACTTTAAGACTCCACCATTAATACATGTGTAGATGTACATTAAATCTCTTTTTTCACGTTTACATAAACACGTTACTTTCGAGGTCAAAATTGGATTATTGTTCACGTATTTTTCATAACAAACCGAGACTAGAAAAAGATAACGTAAAATGCTTTCATACATATTCTTTTTTATCTTCAGAATTTCGCAAAATAAAGTTTGTTACAAAAAATGTCTATTTTAATTTGTGAAAATTTCCGCTAAATAAATAAATTTGTTTTCTTTTAGTTTGGGTCACCAATAGATAACACAAGTTTGAGCCGTATAAACAATAGTATTTGAAATATTTACTAAGACAAACTGCCTACGGGAAAAGGCCTTTGGGTGAATGAATGATGTTTGGCACACCAAAATGCTTTTTTTCTGTTCATGTTGAGAGTATTTATTATTTAGTTTTGGGTAAAATGTTTGATTTCAAAAATATAAGAAGGCAAAGAAAAAGCATATAACCTATAAACTTGTGTTTTCTTTGTTTTTCCCCTTTATATGTGTTTGTGCTGGGTTATTATACAAATGGACCGAGCTTATACCATTTTTATCTCTATTAAACTCATGGTAAAATTTGAATTGGGAATCCAAATTTAATATATGCATATCTCATCCTCTGAATAATTTCCCTTTGTTCTCTCCCATCTTTTAAAAATAGGGTGACGTTGCCAATTGTAGTAACTTATTTTTAGTTTCATTCATAGGCCAGCCGGCATTTCTTTTAATTACATAAATCATAACCTATAGATATTTTAGCAGTTGTCGAAATATTGTGTATTATTAGTGGCTGTGGGAAACAGTTTTTTTCTTCTTTTTTTTTATTGTTTGCTTTTATTGTCCTTTATCAAATAAATAAGGACTATATCGGTATGCATGGTGGTGACAGATTAATCAAACACATTACTACTTTATGTATTTATAAACTATTTATATCTTCGTAAGTTATGCATTTTTCAGATAAAAGTTCTGTAAATTTGATATTCTAATGTAGAAAAGTTAGTTCAATATAAGTAAAGGTGAAAATGATGATAATAGAAAATCGGTCAATATTGATTTCAAGTGGCACTGCAAATTGGTAGGGTATAATGGTATGGATAACAATTATATACTCTCCAATTGCAATTTTAATAAAATTCTATAACCAATATGTGTACGTACAAATGACACATGAAAATAAACATAGTAATTCAATACATCACATGTTTTTCTGTTTTCTTTTGTCTATGACTTTATGTCGGCAGGTACAAGTCGTTTTAGATTTTGTATTCCACATCACTTCTCTTTAATTTTGAACACACAACAAAATTATGTCTGATAATACTTTTTGATACATTATATTACTCTTTTTTTAGTGGCATAGATTAATATGTCTTGAATATCTCAAAAATTCAAATTAGAATCACTTTGTTGGTTACTCAAAAGGTACCGAAAACTCGGTAATAACTTATTAGTTAGTTTGGAGGAAACGTTCCTGAATGAATTTGTTTCATTAATCCATTTAGTTAACTTATAAAATACTATGTATAAAATGGTAGTTATGGTAACGTATATTGTTGAATCTAGTAGAGTGATAAAACAAGTTGGGAGTGAATGTGAAGTTTAAAACCAATTTTGTATGATTAAAATAAAATAGTGCAATAGATTTATAAATTGAACTATCTCATGTGTGTATCTCTTGATTTTGAATATACAAAATTTTGTTTGATTATACTATAATACATTATGTTACTCTTATTTTTTAGTGGCATGGATTAATACACATGTCTTGGAATTCTCAAAACTCGAATTAGGATTACAAAAAGTGAAGTTTAAACCAATATTATGTGATAAAAATAAAAGTAAATATGCAATAGATTTATAAATTGAACTGCATTTCTAACACCAAATTAAAAATTTATAAGACAAATAAATAAGGCAATTGCATTTGCGGCCACTGATATATTAAAGTATTCTAATATTTAGCTCCTAATTTATTAAAATTTACAAAAAATTTCCGAACTCCTTTTTTCATAAGAGAATCTTTTAACTATTTGTAATTGTGATAGTTAAACTGATTAAACTGATTAACAATATTTGAGTAAAAGCACTTTTTCTGTGAGCTCTCTCCCATGGTGAAAAGAGGGAGTTCAAAGAAGAAGTTGCCTGCGAAGGCTATTCAGTCAATCCCGGTCACCGAAAAAGAGGCGTCTAAGGCAAGCTGTCTTCTACATCTCAAGTTGTGATTCCTAGGATTGTTGAGGATGATTTGGTGGAGGATTCTCCAATTTTTGCCGATGTTCCTGATTTGCGTGAGGAGTGTAGAAAAGTTTGGGAGAATTTCAAAGATCAGAGATCTAACTTCTTAGGTGAGAAACTAAATTTCATTCCTCCTGTTGTTAAGGATGGTAGAAAGTTTTGTGTTATTGATTCTGAGGATGTCATTATTGAGGCTAGCAATTGGAATAACTTTGTGATCTATGTGGTTCTTGGCTTTAAGCCTCCACTTCATGTGTTTGAAGGTTTTATTAAGTGATTTGGGCTGATTTTGGAGTAGATAAGATTTTGCGTTTGAAGAATGGTCATTTTGTTATTCCTTTTAAGGATGGAGCTGCTAGGGATTCTATTGTTGCTCATGGCATTTGGTTCTTTGATAAGAAGCCATTGGTGGTTCGAGCCTGGATAAGGGAGATTGATGCATTGGCTGGTGTTAATTTTTCCCATGTTTGGTTAGGTTCCCATGGTTGCCTATTAGATATTGGAGTGAGAAGTCTCTAAGTGATTTTTGTAGTTTGGTTGACATTCTCTTGATGACTGATAAAATTACTAAGGAGATTGGCTAAATTTTGCTAGAGTTCTAATTGAGGTGGAGATTGGTAAAGTGGCTATAAAGGAGATTCAATTTGTTGATGAGCGGGGCCAACTTGTGACTCAAGTAATTGAGTATGATTGGATTCCTAGGAAGTGTTGTGCAGTTTCAGTCATATGGAGAAGGACTACAAGAAAAAGAAGGAAGTTATTTGGAAGCCTAAGGTTCTTAACCCTGCTGTGGTTGTTTCTATTGAGCCTAATGGCAAGGAGGTTATTGTTGATGAAGTGCCTAAGGGAAAAGAGGTTGCAGTTTCTTCAGTTGCTCCTATTGTGCTTAAAGACAAGGAGGTTACAGTTGTTCTTCATCCTGATATTGTTGATGGTCGGGTGGAGGACACTTGGATCACTCTTAAAAGGAAGGCTAAGTTTACAGGGGACCACAGGGAGTTGGGGCTAATATCTAGAGTGGTTATTTCCCAAACAAGTATTGGGTTATCTTCTCGTTTAGAATGTAAGGAGCCTTAATCAGGCTCTTAAGCAAAGTCATATTAAGGAGGTTTTCTCCCTGAATAAAGTGGAGAAATGTGTTCCCTTGGAAATAAAATTTTGCAAAAAAAGTCTAGACGTTTTCATTGAAAAGTAGTTTAAAGGTTGGGATTTCTTCTGCAATATAGATTCTCATCCTGGTGGTCTGATTCTAGTTCTTTCGAGGAGTGATTTGTTTACTGTTAAGCCTGGTTTTTTATTTGTTCAAGTGGTGAACTACAATGTTAGTATTCAAGGACATGTTGTTCCGTTTGTTTTTTCTACGGTATATGGTCTGCATACTATGGCAGATAGGAGGGATTTGTGGAGTCAATTGGCAGCCTGTTTTATTTCCTCTCCGTGGTTAATTGGCTTTGATTTTAATATTGCATTTTCTATGAATGAGAAGTTAGGTGAAAGCCTATTTACCACACTAACATTGCTGAAGGGGTTAATTAGTTGCAACAGTGTTTTCTTGGGGAGGTTCGCTGTTTGGGGTCTAAGTATTCTTGGACTTATAGGCAAATGAGAGAAGCTAGAGTTTACTTCAAGCTTGATTGGTTGTTTTGTAATGAAAGTCGGTGTGATGTTTTTAATTCATGTTTTACTTATTATCATGAGGATTCGTATTCTGACCATACCTTTATTCTTGTATAGAGTTTGTGCTTGGAGGAGACTGGGATTAGGATTTTTAAATTTTTTAATATCTGGGGTGACCACCCAAACTATAGCCACGTTGTTCAGTGGGTTTGGCAACTCTGTTTTGATGGTTCTCCCATGTTTAAACTTGCTTTTAAGTTGGATCGTATGAGGACAACTTTGTGGAAGTTTAATAAAGGGATTTTTTGTGATGTTGTTGCTCATTATAAAGAGGTTTTTGTGCTTTTAGCCGCTGCCAAACTCCAGCTCCAAAGCAATTTATAGGATCCTTCTCTTTTAGCTCGTGAAAATGAGTTACTTGTTTGTTTTGGCCTTGGTTCTTATACTTATGAATAGTTTCTTCAGCATAAAAGTAATTTTACCTGGCTAAAGCTTAGATTTGACTGCACGGGTTACTTTCTTGCAACCATGAAGAGTAGAGATATTTGTATCAGAGTTCTTTCCTTTGTTGAGAATGGTGTGCGAATGGATGATTTTGGTAAAGTTGTGAATTATTTTGTTAGCCATTTCCGATATATCATGGGGACTGAGAGTTCTACTACTGCTAGTTTAAATTAGAGTTATCTGGCTATGGGTAATTTTGTTTCCTTGGATCAGCAGCTTGATCTTATTAAACCTTTCGGCTAAGGAAATTAAGGAGGATATGTTCAACATTGGTAGTAACAAAAGCTTAGGTCTTAATGGACTTGGCTCGGCCTTTTTTAAAGGGTCCTAGAGCATTGTTGGTGGTGATGTGGTAGCTGTTGTTAGGGACTTCTTCATTACCTGTAAGTTCCCTACTAACTTTGTTTCTACTCTCTTAGTCCTTATTCCTAAGTCCGATGATCCCTCTTGCTCTAAGGATTATAGGCCAATTGCTTGTTGTAGTACCCTTTATAAATGTGTGTTTAAGATGATTTGTAAGCGGTTGAGTGTGAATGTGCCTTTTATTATTAATGATAATAGGGGGCCTTTCTTCAAGGGAGATCTTTAGCTCACAATATTTTGATTCTCCAAGACATTTTAAGGAATTATGGTAGGAAGAAGGCTTCGGCTCGTTGTTTTCTTAAGGTTGATCTTAACAAAGCGTATGATATCGTGTCGTAGAGTTTTGTTGAGGATCTTTTGAAAGCCCTTTCCTTTTCTACTAGGTTTGTTGGTTGGGTTATGGCCTGTCTTCGTCGTACTCGATATTTGGTTATGCTTAAAGGTAGAATTCAGGGATCATTTTATTGGAAGAAGTAGACCTAGGCACGAGCCCGTTGACCCGCGGGACCCTTCCATACCCGCTCTTCATGGGATGGGCTTGGACAAGGTGATTGGAGATCCGGCCTGAACCCCGAAGCAGCCTGAGTAAAATATATGTCGGGCTTGGGTTTAATAATAAAATCCAAGCCCGGCCCGTTCGGCCCGAAATAATAATTATTATGTTAAAAATATATATTTATTTTATACATTCAAAGTAAAAAAATTACATGGTTAATTTTCTTTTTTTTTTTTTTGCTAAAGTTTAACATTTAAACTCAATTTTGTGACTTATACTAAAAAATATATTTGGAATTATTTTTTCACAATTATTTTTTAGCAATAAATATTAAGTTTTTTTTATTTGAAACAATTAATAGTTAGGCCCGCGGGCCGGGCTTATGTTTTATTATTTTATTAAAGGCTCGGCCCGACCCGAACCAGATGTATTTTTTCATGGGTTTGGGCCGGGCTTTGGCTATTCATTATTTAGCTAGGTCAGATAAGGCCCTGCCCGGCTCGGCCCAGGTCTAGGAAGAAGGCTTTAAGATAGGGTGGACCAATGTCCCCTCTCTTGTTTGTTTTGGTTATGGACTACCTTACTCGTGTTTTTTTGTATAATTTCAAATTTCATGGGTTGGGGTGCTATCCGGGTTGTAAACCTGTGAGCTTTAATTCTTTATGTTTTGTAGATGAACCTATTTTGCTTTGTAAAGCTGATATCCCTTCTTTTAATTCTATGATTGAGGGTCTCTCGTTCTTTCTGAATGCTACAAGACTTAGTGTGAATCATGGTAAATCGAGTTTCCATGTAGCTGGTGTGTCTGAGAGCCTTAAAGAGTCCCTTCTTGGGTTAGCAGGGGTTGGGGAGGGTAGTTTCCCTCTTGTCTACTTAGGTTTTCCCCTCAAGCCTAAGGTAGTTGAGAAGATTAGGAGTTTACATTCTTGTTGAGGTATTAGGCATTTGTCGTTTGCTAGTAGAATTCAATTGATTTCTTCTATTATTTTTGGAATTCATGCATATTGGATGAGTAGTTTCAGTTTGCCTAGTTCTGTCATCAAGGATATTGATAGGCTTTGCAGGTGTTTTATTAGGGGTGAGACTGATTCTAAGCGAAAAAATCATAATATTGCTTTAGGGAAAATTTGCTTTCCTAAGTCCTTGGGTGGTTTGGGGTTCAAGGATGTTGAGCTTTGGAATAAAGTTTGCATTGGCAAGTTTGTTTGGGCGATTACTTTTCGTATGGAGTCGCTTTGGCTTAAGTGGATTCATAACATTTACTTAAAGAGGGGTGAATTCTGGACTGTGAGTGGGCATTGCAATGGTATTTGGTAATGGAGGAAAATTTTTCCTCTCAAGCTTGTTCTTTCTTCTTCTATTTTACTTTCTTCAAAGGTTGCAGGGAGGTTTAATTCAGCTAAATGTTACAAGATGTTGCTGGGGCCTGGCAGTAACCTCTTGGGTTATAGGCTGGTTTGGTGTTCTCTGGCTGTTCCTAAGCACAAAGTTATTTTTTGGATGGTTGTCCAGCAGAGGCTGCATAACAGAGATGTCTTAGCTTCCCGTATTAAGATTGTGGATCTCCTTTGCCAAGTTTGTAAACCTGAAGTTGAGTCCCACTGTCATTTGTTCTTTTGCTATTAGTTTTCGTCTCTCTTGCTGGATTTGGTTAGCGATCTGCTGGGTTGCTCTGTTTCTCGTCCTGATTTCTGCAATTGGGTTAGTTTGTTCCATCTCTTCAAAAAATTTTGTTTTAAAGAAAGGGTGATGGTGGTTGTGCACCAAGCTTTGGTATGCATGGTTTGGACAAATCTTAACTCTAGTATTCTCATACTCTTGTTTATCCTCGAAGTTTTATTTTTCTCAAATTCAATTTATTGTTAGGAATAGAATTGCCTTGTATAGGAGAAAAACCAACTCTCAGGTTGATAGTATTTTCTATTCTAGGTTGATGGCTTAAGCTTGGTCTGAGCTTGTTAGACCCTCTTTTTGTATTGGTTTTTGAGTTTAATAGAGTTTCTCTTCATAAAAAAACAATATTTGAGTACTCTCAAGCTCACAAAGTAACTACATGATGATATCAGAGTTGAAAAGACCGCAAAACTAATTTCACTATTACCAAGTGACAACTAGTCCAAAGCTCAAAGCCGAATTGTACATGGTGATTAGTTATAAAGATAAACTAATAGGGGTTTATTTTGAAAATCTAACTATGCGAATCCTTAATTTAAAAGATACAAAACAGGGGACACCTTAATAATTGCGGGCCTTAAAACTGCGGCCCAAAAGCCCAGCCCAATAGCTGAAACATTGTGCATAGTAAGGGGCCCTTTTAAGATCCTTACTAGGCCCAAACTAATAAATTACTATACGAACTGCCTCTGCTAATTGGGCCTTTAGCCCGAGGCCCACAATGCATTATATTTCTGGGCCTTCTAACATCTTTAATGAAAAGGTAATTAAGTCATATCCCCAAAAAAATTAGATTTTATTAATTTTACAATAATGAGAAATTAATATTCACTTTGTCATTTTATTATATTATTTTTTTCTTATTGCCTTGTAACTACCTTCTCTCTTTTATTTAATTTGAATTTTGCAACTTTAAACCTTCATGTCTCACAAACCGTTGATTTTTTTTAATCGATGTTTTGAAATATTTTGTTCGTTTTAATTTTATCTTTAAAATGACATACACTTTGAATTTTTCAAAAAAATAAAAAATTTATCGCAATCTTATCCATAGTATAATAGCTGTATAATAAAAATCATAATTTTTCATGAAGACGTTATACAATGTATAAGAGTGGTACAATGTTATTTAAAAAAGAATGTATAGAATACATTATACCACTCTTACATCATGTATAACACCTTCATGAAAAAACAGTAAAAACAGGTATTGTACAACTATTATACAAATGTATAAGACTACGATAAATTATTTTTTTTACTAGAAAGTGAGTTTTTTTTGTAAAAATAACCACAATTATACCATGTATAAGAGTTTTCATATCATGTTTAAGGTCTTCATGTCATGATTTTTATAAGGAAACTGATCCTATTGTGAACATAAATGAGAAAAAAATCTATATAAATTCATTATACAACTTTACACCATTTATAAAGTCTTAATGAAAATGCAATGAAAATGGCATTATATCACAATTATACACTGTATAAGATTGCGAAACATTAATTTTTTTTTTCGAAAAAACAAAGTGTATATCATTTTAAAGATAAAATTAAGACGAACAAAATATTTTAAAGCGTCGATTCGAAAAAATCAACGGTCTGTGAGATATATACATTTGAAGTTGCAAAATTCAAAATAAATAAGAGAGAGAAAGTAGTTATAAGGGTTGACAAAGTCAACTTAAAAAGGGTAAAAGAAAAAAATATTTTTCCTTTTATGTAAAAGAAAAAAAAGATTCTTAATTTTTTGAGTTTTACAAAATTATAGATTTGTAGAGTCTAAATTTTAATAAGAAAATATGGCAAATAAAAAAATAACCGTTAATGAAACTAATTGTGTTTTTTTTTAGCTTGGGCTTGTGAACCAAATTCTACTTTATTATAGTAATGTTGAGAAATGTCTATTGTTCGTTTATAGTCAAATATTCACAAAAATCTTCACATCGTATTCACCAAAAATTATATTTTTTTTAAGTAAGATCTATTAGCATAGTGAATGTTAGAGTCATTATTGATGTGTGATTTTAATTCTACTGGAACTCGATAATAATTAGGTGTGTTGCGATTTTGTTGTTTAAAGTTTAGCTTATATATATTAGTGAGAAGGATTGTCTAGTTTTGGTTCTACATCCAACATGACCTATTTTTCTTGATATATTTTACAGATAGACATATATACCATCACACATTTCCTAAAAGCCTTAAAATGGTCATTTATTTACTTATTTTGCAGTTCTCATAGTACTCCAATTTAATAGTTTTTGCTCATTTTAACAGTCCAATTACATGTGAAATTTTTTTTAAATCCAATTTGATATATTTCTATTGATCTTGATAAATTTTACAGTAGGCATATATAATATTACACATTTCATTAAAACCTTAAAATAGTCATTTATTTACTTATTTTGCAGTTCTGATAGTACTGCAATTCAATAGTTTTTGCTTATTTTAACAGTCGAAAACATGTGAATTTTTTATAAGTTATGAATGTACAATTTAGCTCATTTTTTAAATATCAAAAACTAGTTTTTGGAGTTTGGTGACAGCTTCTTATCAACTATTTTCGAGATAAAAAACATTATATATAACATCGATCAAATATCATTAATAGTTAAAAACAACCGTAACAACTAACAAGTATACCAAACATTATTGTGTACCAATTTTTTTATTTGTTATTATTTTTTCTAAGGTAACATTATTTGCCAAATAAACCATTTGGCACTTATCATACATTTATAGCACTTATTTAATCATTAAATAAGTAAACTAATGATAATTTTGTAAAAACAACATATTATTAATTTTAAAAAATTGGCGATGGTATTGGTTTTTAATATGTTTAACTACAAACAAAAGATAAAACAGGCTTGCCCAGGCTCATTTTCATGGTCGCTTGGATGCTCATTATTTTCATAAAAGTCGGCTTAAGCTCTAGTCTGCAAAAACCTGAAGGCTTGTGGGTCGAGGATTTATACTACTTTTTTGTATTTGGCTTAATACATGGATAGGTACTCCAACTTGTGTTAGAATATCCCGTGCCCCCTGAACTTTGAAAACGTCCCCGCAACTACCTCAACTTCGAAAAAGTGAACCATTTGACTACCCCAATCTGATTTGGCAACTGAGGTGTCATTAGATGAAATAATGGGTGTGTGTTGACCAAAAAAACAAAAACTAATTACAAAATCTACCCTTCATTCTCATCTTTAACTCATCCCATCTTCATCATTTTAATCTAAACTTCCGGCAACGTGGATGGAGTGCCACATGATGACGTTTCATATGGGACTAACTTGCAGTTGTGGATTTTGTTTAATTTTTTATTATAACGGAAAAAAGGCACAAACTTTCCTGAAATTGAAAAGGGCTCAATAGTCAAAAATTCAAACAAACGCTGCAGACAGTAAAGGGAAAAATACGGAAGAAATGAAGCCATGGAAAACTGTAGAACATGAACAGTAGATTTCGCTAAGGCGCCTTAGTTCAGTGACTTGCAAATCCTGCAGATTTTGTGGTATCCATTGTCGAAGAAATAATGTTAAA
>CATIWQ010468726.1:0-34465 GCA_949673415.1 Euphorbia schlechtendalii | reverse complement strand
TTGATATTTAGTGATTGAAAATTTAAGGATTTGAGATCCTTAATACATGAATTTGTGTTGAATTATTTTTATTATATCATACTGAAATTATAAGAATTTTATATATATTTATTGCCCTTAGTAAACGAGTAGAAAATGGGTCTGGGTAGATTGACGCCAATAAAGAGGGGTACAGTACTGTACAAACAATTAGAGCTTTGTCTCCGGAGCTTAGTGCCGATACTGTGATTACTGATTTCAGGAGCTTTGGCTTCGAGCTTTGTGTCATTATTAGGAACTTCGGCTTCGAGCCTTGTACCATTATTAGGAGCTTTAGCTTCGAGCCTTGTGCCATTATTAGGAGCTTCAGCTTCGGGTTTTGTGCCGTTATTAGGAGCTTCGGCTTCGGGCTTAATGTCAACCCCCGTATCTAATACCATTAACGATGCTTAGTTTATTTCGGGCAATTATTGTTTATGGTTATAAGTAAAATGTTGAAGATGAGTTTTATATGTTTGAATATGTATATTGAAATTTTGAAATGCGTTTTCATGATTTTATTTGATCATAAATAAATGGTATTTTGTGTTTTAAATGTTTTGAAATCAGAATTAGTGTACACCACTAAGCAAATTGCTTAGCGTGTAGTTGTTTTCTACACGCAGATTCAGAAGCTCTGTAGATAGTGTGGACCGAAGTGGTATAAGTGGATCAACTTAAGGAGTACAAAAGGGAAAAGACTCAAGGTGGATTATTATTATTTTCATATAACATTTTGGTTTGTAAAATAATGGCATGTTCTAGTTAGTGTAAGGAGTGAGAATTGCATTTTGATTATATTTGGAGTTTTCGTATATGAATATCGAAAGTGAATTTGTTTAAGTATTAATGTGAAATATGATGAATTGATAAGTTACTGATAGTTACTGTTACCGTGACACTCCCGATCAAGGGGTGTTACAATAATATTTAGGGTTTTTTTTATATAAATACCTCATATGAGGTATCAGTTTCATGGTTGCACCCAACCAATTAATAAAATACCCCAACCAGATAAACTTATTAACAAAATACCCCTTTTTCAAATTTATATAACCCACTCTAATAACTACCCGTATCTCCACTAATTAATACACCACGATTTGCGGAACATTCACAGGAACAATTCAAATCAATTTCAATCTTCTCAAACACGTTTCTCCATCGTTTACAGAAGACAAAATTGGAAGAAGGAATCAGTTCAACACTTGTGAGACTCTGCATGCAATGGAAGAGCTAAAACTTGTACCTATATTCACTCTTCTTCATCGCGATTCAACATCCATTAATTGATTCACTTTTCAAAATCAGAAATGGGGTCTGTAGAAGAAAATATAAGCGATAACGAGATAGGAAAAATTGATCAAAGTTTTCTTCAATAAAGTAAGTTTCTATTTTGAGATTATTTCGAAAGTGTATGGTGTACATGGGTTTGAAACTCATTCAAAAGATTTCCTTTGTCAGATTATACTTTCTAGGGTTTCTTTAGTGCTAAATCTCATCAAATGTCTTTTATTTTTAAAGTGTATGGTTTATATGATTCGGATTCCCGTTGGTTGTGGTAAAAAATGGGATTCTGAGCATGAATTTGATTCTAACTATTGTTTTGTTGGAAGTGTATGGGTTATATGGTTGGGGTTTGATTGAGGGGTTTAATCAAAATTCGAATCTAGGGTTATGAAAATGGTTTTAGCACATGTGTATGGGTTGTATGGCTGTATAAATGGTTTTAGCATATCTGGTGTAGCTAAATTGATAAAATGAACCCATCTGAAATCATGGTTCTGTATGTGGTGTGGTATATTTGTCAAGTTGAGTTTTAGGGTGTTATGGTAGTGTATAAGTTGCCTATGTACAGGTTTTTGAATTCTTTACAAATTTTATTTTGAAAAATGTATTGCGTATATGGTTGGGGTTTGTTGTGAATGTGCATGTTTTATATGGTTGTGCGTTTGATATATGTTTATTCGTATAGATTTAGGAATTTGAATCTAAGGTTGTAAGAAAATGGTTTTTTGTACATGTTTATAAGTTATATGATTGATATTTATAGTCATATGGTTTAACATGGTTCTATATAGATTACATGTGTATAAATTTGAATGGATGGTTTAGGCAAACGGTTTATTGTGACTGTGCATATTTTATATGGTTGTGAAATTGCTATATGTATATCCGTATAGATTTATGAATGATGTGTAAAATTGAATAGTTTCCTGTATATGAAAGCATAAACTTTGAATGGGAAAAGTTTGTATAGTTTCTTACCAAAATTTGTATGATTTACGGTTAATTAATAACAATGCTTATTTGTAATTGGATTTCAGATGATACTTTGATAATAACATAGAGTTTGCATAGTTTTATAGTTATTAATTGTATGGATTATCATTAATTTGTGAAGATTGTATTGCATGCGTTTGAAGCTAACATTTTGTATCGTTAAATTTGTTTATGTACAGATTTGAAAAAGAAGAAGATGAGGACCAACCATTCAGCAAGAAAGATCACCAAGGCACAACATTCAAATGTAAATTCACCATAACAAAATATATTTTTGAAACTTTATTAATTTAAATGCTTTGAATCGTAACAATTATATGAAATGTTTTGAAATGCAGAAATCGACACTGATATACCGCAGTCCGGTTCAACAAGAATGGGAAAGTAGGGTGTCGATCACTTCAGACTATGAGATAATATGATTTTTAGAGTTAAATTTACCTGTCACGGTCCTTACAAAAAAGAAGGAAACAATGTTTGGGAAGTATTTCAAGCTTGACAGTTTCAAAGTCCAAAATCAATTGTTGCACTTGCTGATTTTGCATGAAGTCAAATAGTCGAAAAGTGATAGATTTGTTGTCTGCTTTGGAGGAGGGCAAATGGAGTTTACAATGCAACATTTCCTCTTAATTTCTAGTTTGAAAGGAGACCAAGCTGATCAATCAGAGCTAGAGGAAACTGGTGAATCATCATAATTCTATACAAAGTATGTAGGGAAAAGGAGCTTGAGAAAAAAAGCTGATATTCATAAAATACTACTGAGAAATTCTGAGTAGGCGAAAGTCAAAGATAACACAACCGTGTTCAAGTTGGCACTGATTTACTTCATATCATATTTTGTGATGGAACTTGACCTATATTATGAGATACCTTTGTGGATTATGGACAATGTGGTTGGGGAGGAGTACAAGGATATATCTTGGGGAGTTTTGGCTTACAAAGAAACAGTGAAAGGAATGAAAAAGAATGAGAGGACTGTGAAACAACCAACCTCCTACAGAATAGAAGATATGTTGTACATTTGCTAGGTGTGGTTGTGCAAAGTATGTAAGGCAAGCGAGGACTTGATATGTGATAAGGTAGGATATGAAGATGGTGTAATAAGACCGTGGATGTTCTTTTGGAAGCCTTGTATGAATGAGCTCAAGATGAAGTACCTAAAGAAATATATATTCGACAAGAATAAACATCAAGTAAAAATTGAGTATGGTTTAAATATCATAATGTTGAGTATGGCTGTATAGTTGTGGATACTGTTGTAAGGTTGTAAATTCATAATGCGTATAGTTCATTTTTAATGTGTACGGGTCTAGTTTCTGTTGTATGGTTTTAGATGTATAATGTGTATAGTTCATTTAGAAGTGTATGGGTTTTGCTTCTATTGTAGGGTTGTAAATGTATATCTTGTATAGTTCATATATGTAAGAGTGTATATGTTGGGGCACTGTTGTATGGTTGTAATTGTAAATGTATTGTTAAGAACGTTCGGTTATGTGAAATTAATTAGGTTTATCATGGGTTTGACTTATTATAGCTGTGGTTGAGAGAAATAATTCCAACTAAGGAAGAAATAATAGAGCTATCGCTGGAACAAGATGAGAGAGAAGAAATGGACATTGATGGAGATGATGAATTAGGGGGAGAAAAGCAAGTTGATAGATTGGTTATGATGCTGATGTGCAAGGAGATCAGACCAAAAGAATGAACGACTATGATGAACAAGGTGAAACAATCTTGAGAAGCCTAAAAGGTTATTTAGATGAAAAGTTCGATGAAGTTAACTATGATATCGAGACCATGGGTCGGAGACTAAGCATCAAAATAGATAGAAAGTTTAATGAGTTGAAACAACTATTGACTCAAAAGGGAAAAAAGGTATAACTATGTTTTAGTTTTTCAATATTAGTTGGTTGATTAAAACAACAACAATATATTTTAAGTGTATGCTTCTGATACAGGTTGTGATGCAAACAAGTGATTCGGACAGCGATGACGACAATAACGATGGTAGTCAGAACAATGATGAGGATGAATGTGATGATGATGACCAAATCAGTGATGGTGATGATGAGCAAGTCGGTGATGGTGATGGTGATGATACATAGAAGAATAGTGACAGGGATAAAAAAATGATGGTGGAGATGCATGGAAGGAAAGTTAGAATGCTGGTGCTGAAGTCGTTGAGGTTGGATTCGATAATTTTTAAAAACAAAATCTTATTGTAAAGTGCAATGTGAATTATATTACATTGACCTGTGTCTTTGTAGGAGTTACATGATGAAGGAATAATAAACGAGGATAAAAATGAAGTGTCAGTTATTGAACATGGTAACGAGGTAGCTTAATATAATATTTTATTTTGTATTGTTAATAGTTTAATATTGTATAGAACATGGTTGATATAAACATAAAAATAAGATCATGGGTAAAAGATAGTATAAAATTATTATACAGATAGTGCAATACGAGTTCAGAAACTAGGAAGAGGGGGGGCAATCAATATATCTACAAAAGAAAAATGATGATGTACATGAAGCATTTGTTAAGCGCCCATATACAGAAGATGAAGCTGAAGTTAAAAAGAAACTGACAGAGATGAAACTAAAGGTAACTACCTATTTATTCCCGTGATTTTAATATACTGGTGGACATGTATATTATGCAAAAAACTTCTTTAGCACCAACAACCATATTACTTACATGAAAACAATACAAACAGGTTGATGCTGCATGTTCTTCGGAATCTATAGACCTAAGACTAATTGATGATATTGAGGCAACTTCGTACGAAATAATCAAGGAGGAAAATGTACGTTCGGTAGACTCATTTTGCTATATAATATTGTCTTCTAAAAATTAAAATTATTATGCATGCTTGTTTGGTTATCATAAGAGGCCAAAACGGAACAGATCATTGATATTCCATCCGAGCAAGAAGCTCCAAAAAGAAGAGATGGAAGGTAGTTCCTTCAAGATTGCGTAGATCACCCTACACTGAAGAATTTGGATCTGGCGCAAAACAGATTATAGTTAGAAAGGTTAGAGACAGATTCGTGTTGGACGATTTCGCTAATCTTGGTCAACGAGTAAACAACAATGCAAAAATGGACGAGTTAATGGATTTCATCAACTACAAAAAATATCCTTACAAAACGTAAGTAAAATAAATTAACATTAATGTGCCAATTTAATGCATGGTGAACCATCTTTATATATGTTTGCAGATTGAAAGGAACATGGTACCGACCATCAAATGATTTGATTGAACCAATAGATTTCAGAATAACTTCAATAATCCGGCAATTCTTCCTAGCATTATATCAACCAGATAAATGGTTATCAGGCGAGGTAAGAAGCTACATAGTATAAAATATCATATATGTTGCTGTATAGTTACAATATGATATGTATGGTTTATTTCACAACTGTATGGTTTATATATGTATGGTTTATAAGTTTATCCTAACTCATACATATCAGCGTATAAGAACTATGCACATTATGCAATTACAACCATACATACAGTAGCAATAGCCATACACATTGAAAATGAACTTATTTCACAACTGTCATAGAATTTAATTCACAATTGTATAGTTTATATGTATGGTTTATATGTATGGTTGTATATACTTAACATTTAAACATGCACTTAGTATGAGTTTCAATTTTTGTACAATTTAACGTTATTAGAATTTGAAAGTTTTTTGGTTAATCAAATTCGGTCAGTGATTTGACACTTGAATTTTCTTGGTTTTGTAGCACATTGATGTATTATTGTATTATTTGAGAAAAAATGGCAGACATTCGGAAAGAATTACATTGAATTTCACAACAACTGATACTGTGTTCGTCGGGAGAATGAGGTATTTAGTGACGCAAGTGCATAAATGGTCAAGTCTTGTGGATGTTAATAATGTTGTGAAAAGTGGTGACGGAATTAGAAAACAAATGTCGGGAAGTGGCATTCAATGTGCAAAACCATGGGCTGAGGTTGATCATGTGTTGGTTCCGATGTTTGTTAACGATAACCATTGAATATTGGGAAGATTTGAAATATCAACTAGGATATTATATGTGTATGAATCTGACATACGAAGGTTAATGCCGCAAACTACAACAATAACAGCGAAGGGGTATGCTAGTGTTATTCCATACTTGATCAGTTCACAGGATGTTTTGGATAAGAAAATAATGGAATCGGACACCTATAAAATTACAAATCCTCTCACCCCTCTAAATGTTGTGTTTGTCACTGATGTAGCTCAACAAACCGATTGGTAAACGTTTTTAATATTTAAATTTATATTGCAAAATACAATGATTATATATTACATTACAAAGCATTAATCGATCAAACTTTCCTTGTAGCGATTGTGGGCTATTCGTTTTGAGCTTTACGGAATATCTAATAGAGTAGTGATCGATTCCAAGTGAGATCAATGTTCAGCTTCACAGGGCAAGACTCGCCTTCAGTCTGTATTGTCATGGGAAAAGAAAATCCGAGAACAATGAAGTTAGCAATGAGGATTGAGTGAACTGATTGATATTCATTAATTGAACTGATGTTGCACATTGAAGTGATTATGTTTTTTTTAAGAATTTTCGAATATGGTTGTTAATCAGGATTTTAATGATTTTTTGTTTAGTTTCTTCTTCTACTGTTGTACGTTTATACTAATGCATTTAACGAATAATTAGTTGTATCACTATACACATTATACAAACACAACCATACAACAGTTGCAATATACCCATACACATTTTCAAAATTAACTAAACACATTATATAATTGCGACCATACCACAGTATCCTAACCCATACATATCAACATATAAGAACTATACACATTATGCAATTACAACCATACATACAGTAGCAATAACCATACACATGGAAAATGAACTATATATATTATGCATTTACAACCATACAACAAGTGCATAAAACCATACATATCAAAACGAACAATACACAATTGAAAATGATCCTATTGTTAAATAGTATAAATATAATATAGTTAAGTATTTGGTTACTAGTATAATCTTCATTTAGTTAATGGTATAATAATCATGTCATTAAATAATACTGTAAAAGTAATTACTTATACGAATAAAAGGTAATATAGAATAACATAAAAAAAACAACAAAAAAATTGTACGAAAAAAAATAATAGCTAAGATAAATAAGAAAATAATGTAAGAAAAATGTTGTTTAACATCCTACTTAGTAAGTCTACAAGTTCTCCTATTGTGACCGGGAATCCCACAAGTGCTACAACATACTTGGGTATTTGTTTTCCTCTCCCAAAAAGAACGATATCTTTGTTTCTTAGATCTCCTTGCTCTACTCTTAAGGTCAGGTGGAAGGACTACTTGATTGATAACTTATATCGAAACATCCCATTGATCTTGAGAAGGCAAAGGATATATGATCCCTCGATAAGCCCCATGCATGTTTTTCGTAGTGAAATATTATGAATAGTAATCATAGACTGATAAATGAGAGTTGTTTATAGAGGCAATAGCATGAGCGCAAGGCAGACCATCAAACTAAAACCTATTACAAGTGCAAGTCTTATTTCCCAAATTAACTATATGACTAGACCCATTGTGAGACACCTTAACCAATATACCGGTTGATGCTTGTACCTACAAGATGTATGAATTAAAACATTAAACCAAGATATAAACATGCTTTATCAAAAGAAAAAAATGAAAACGATACCTCCATTGTGGATGCAAGACCATGAATTTCGATCAAATACCACTCATGCCTTTCTGTGAGACATGATAGAATGTTGGCTGTAATAATTCTATGGTCATATAATAAATCTTGCATCATACTTTGAAGATACTCAACAAGCGAAGATATGGGCAAGTCTTTTGCAGCCTTGTTCACTGAATTAAGAGACTCAGCAACATTTGAAGTCATTGCATTGAATCTGTTATGTATGGAGTGAACCCTACTCCATTTTTCCAAGCCAATATCTTCAAGATAACTTGTTATGCCCTTGCTTATACTCTTCAATTGCAACATATTTTGTTGGAAGCATTTAATAGTATATGCCTCTACTACCCTCAGGAAGAATTTAGACAAACTAGAAAAATTGCTCTTGTACTTCCCTTTCAGGTTTCGAAGAATGTGAACAATGCAAAAACACTGAGGCACCTCGGAAAAACACTAACACAAGCATTTTCAATGCTTGTATGACTATCAGACACGATAACCATCTCCTCTCTAACGCCGAATGTCTCTCTAAATTGTGATAAAACCCATGACCATGCTGCATCATTTTCACCATCGACAATGGCGTACGCCAAAGGAAAAAGCTTTTCTGTAATTTTTACACAAAAAAAAATTCCAAATTTATGTCATTAGACAAATTTATATAAAGGTGTTCTAGAAGTTTGCAGTTGCTGATGTATAGTTAACTGTATATACATATACATTATGTACGTTATTGTATATGTTGAAACGTAGATGTGGATTATAAATAACATTGAAATAGTAAAAGAGGCTAACCCGAAGCATCTTGCGCACAAGCTGACATCAAAGTACCACTATAAACCGATTTGAGAAAAGGACCATCAATTATGACAACTGGTTTGCAATACTCCCAACTTTGAATGGAGGCTTCGAACCCTAAGAAAAGATAAAACAATCTTTGTCCATTCATTTCAAGTTTTATTTTAATACTAGGATTAGTTTTCATGATCATGTGTAAAATACTAGGAAGGATATCAAATGATTCAGTAGGTGAGCCCCGAAGTAACTTGAAGGCATATTCTCTAGCATGCCATGCTTCGTGATAACTTATACTTGCACCCATTGAGGCCCTTACATCATCTACAATATCACCGGGGGTGACGATTCTCTTAATTCTTACGAAGGAGTTCTTTATCCTATTATAAATAAGATGTTTTGATGCTTGCCTCTTCTCCCCACACCTGACGTCAATAGTGCAAGTATGTTGTTCAACATACTTTCTGACAACAAAAACATCACCGTATGCTCTCCTAGAAGCCTTAAAAATCCATGGATAAGACAATGAAGAAAATATCTCCGAGGACACGACCTTTTGACCTTAAATTAAAAATTCTTTTTCAAAGCAAACAAACCCAATGCGTGTTTTCACAGTGTTTTTGTCCTAAACATTTGACCCACAACTACATCTTGAATATTGTAATCTGAAATTATGTCATTCAATGTTGTGGCTTCGTCACCAATGACTAATTCACTTGAACCCTTCATTTCCTACATTGTTTTGTCAGTAAGCAGTTTTATAAATAAATCATGCACATCTCCCCCTTCGATACTGTCTTCATTGTGCTCCAAAACATTATCAATCCCCGCTTGTACATTGATAGGACATGGTTCATCAACTAATGCAAAAAAAAGCAACAACAAAAATAAATGTATTATAATGTTTGGTTACATTTGAATTAATACCCATACATAAGAGTTAGAAACCATACGCACATCCTAGGTGTAAAAACCATACACATTTTAATATTATGAATATAACCATACATATTCTAAGCGGGAAACCATTCAAACCAAAACATAACCATACAACAGATTGCATAAAACCATTCAATTATTTCCGAAAATTTAAAGGTAAAATAGAAACACTTTTATTTAAAAAAACTCGTACAAGGAAAATGTGTAGGTTGACATGTTTGTTCATCATCAAAGTTGTAAAAAGTGGATACTCCATCGGATCAATTGTGCGAAATCGGGATCATAAATAAAATCGCAATGACATATCATCAACAATTTTCATTGGATTTGATCTGGAAAAAAGCTGAAATTGAACCAATAAATTGACTTTCGATGGATCTAACATCAAACTATCAAAAATAACAGACTGCAATTCTCTGAAACTTGGGTTTTTATGGATAACAATTTCGTAATCATTGTAATCAACGAAATCCTTCTCAGGAGTCCTGTAATCATCGTGATAGATAAGGATACCAATTTCTTCCATTACAGATTAAACAGAGAACAAGATGAAACAGAATCCATGAATTAAAGATGGGAAGAAACCGAGAACAAGATGAAACAACATGCGAGAATAAAAGATGGGACGAAACAGAGAAGAGGATGAAACAAAAATGTTTTTAATTTGCAGATGAACGTGAATACGGTGGATTCAAAATGGGAAAATCTTTTCTGATAAGGGAGAATCTCACAAATTAAAAAACTGCCATAATCAAGATTAATTAAAAAGGAAGAAAAGGTAATAATTAAAACAATTGAAAGGGGTATTTATCATTTAGTAAAGAGGTAATTGATTAAAATAAATATTAAAAAGAGGTAAATAATTAAAAAAGTTTCGAAAAAGGTATTTTATTAAAGTGAAATCTCAGAATGGAGTAAAAATCACAATTTTTCTGTGAAGATAAATGAAAATATATAACATTATTTGACAAAACCAGGGCGGTACCTAAGATTTGTCGAACAGGAGACAATTTATGGATAGGGGTGCATTGTTTGGGTAGTTATTGAAATTCAATTTCAATCCGTCGAAAAATTTCTTATTCATTAGACTTTTTAGCGGCTACGGCTAGGAGTGGTTGCACCAGTGCGCCACCTTGACACTGCTCCTGACCAAGACAAACATACTATTTAAGAATTAAAAAATTAATATCCAAATTTAATTAAGAGGTAGTTTTCATAATAACTTTGCGCATCAATAATGTATACATTGAAAGCAATAAACAAATATGCCAATCATATCAACCTCTTTATACGGCATTTCCAGCTCAACTAATATTAATAATAATTAGAAATTGACATTATAATTGATGGGCCTTGAAGATCGTCACTCTATAGCATCAACATCAGATGGTTGATAATCTTTGATTGGATTAAGGGGTGGAGCCCTGTGTTTATTTCTTTAGTGGGTCTGGGACCACGATGAAGTCCTTGAATGGATATGTTGCCATTAAGTTTAGGGACAGATTGAAGATCAATAATCCACTAATCACTCTTTTTTTTTTATTGAATAATCCACTAATCACTCTACTTTCCTTGCAATTAGAGAAGTTAATTAGGACTCTCGCTGCGAGTTACAACTCAAGGTCCCAAACGTATTTTTTACATTTGGTGAAATATTTAGTGATAATTTATCACTCTTTTATGTGGTATTCCCTCCGTCTACTAAATATTATCGTTTTAACTAATTCACAGTTTTTAAGATAATAATTAACCAAATAAGATGATTTACTAGTTTACCATTTCATAAAAGTCCTATTCAATTTTTAAGACTATTAATTTGTTCAATAAAAACAATTTAACCTATAATCCTCTCTTGTTATTGGAGATTAGAATATAATTATCTTGGAAGTTGAACAAATTAATAGGGGTAGGAATGGAAAACTTGGAAAAAAAATATCTTGGAAATACAAAATGACAATAAAAAAGAGACAACGAAATCCCTCTAAAACGATAATATTTAGTTGACGGGGGGAGTATTTATTTTTCGACATGAATTTCACCAAATAATCAATTGGTATTATATTTCATCGATGGATGAATTTTTTTCGGGGATCCAAACTAATGGAACACAATTTTATAATAACTGCTCATTTCTCAGTTTCTACCTAATAGTGGAAATATTTCTGAAAGGAGTATGATAAACCTTATAATCTAATTATTTCTTAAACAAATAAGGACATATGATACTGGTGAAAGTAATAGCAATTGTCAAACGCAATCAATAATTATGACTCAAAATTCAATTAGGAAATGAAAATTGTTAAGTTTGCATCGAGGTCCTAAACTATTTTTTATTAGAACAGAACCCCTTGTCAGTGTAGGCTCCACTACCTTTTGATAAATCCACACCCTTACTTGTAGATCTTTAACCCCTACTTTGTTAAAGATCTACAAGTTGAAGTCCGATGACACAAGCTTGTATTATACGTGAAAGAATTTTGGGATCCATTCTATGCATGCAAAGACAGATATAGTAAATTGTGGGATAATTGTTGCTGAAAAAAATATAAAAATAGCAAGAAGAACCCGATATTGGACAGAATTTGTAATGATGTGGTGTTGAAGTGAGCGGAAGTTGATGAACTTGTAACATACAGATAGAAAGAGTAACGAGGTCTCCAAGGCACATCAAATGAAGCAGTCTCTCTCGAGGCTGAGTAAAGAGCAGTTTTTGACTGGATTCATGACCATCATTCACGTTAGGGCTCAACAAAAAGCCTTAGAGGTAACCAATTATTTGCATCTTCTTCCGTATTCATTTTTCACTAGAATCCTCTAACTTAAGCATCAAAATAGTTACGCCAACAACTCGACTAACACTAGAGGTCCCAAATTCAAGACGAGGCGGATTGGAGATTTTTTTTCCATTTAATGTAAGCCCAGATGAGGCAAACAAGTTTTAAAAAAATACAAGTCAACTAACTCCTCTAACTCATTGATGTCTTGCAGATCGGCCTCATCAAATTCCAGCAACATCACAAACCAACATGAATCAAGGTGTAGTTAGGCAATAAAAGCAACATAGTTAATGAATGAGTTTGGCATCTATTATGAGATCAAAATAGATTTGCTTTCTTCAGCATTAAAAGTAAGATCAAGACCTGTCAAAGTTTCATCTGAAGTGGGTCCTTGCTAGGGCTAGCATTTACAGGTTCATTGTGCATGCGTTGATAGGACAAGTTATTTAAATTATGTCTAGTACCGAAGGACGGACGGAATCTTAGTGAAAGGGTGGTAGTGAGAGGTAGTATTAAAGGGTTAAGCTCTTGAGAAGCTATTCATCAGATTTTCCGCATTTTATAATAACAGTTACTCATCCGTGTTGCCCCTAACATTCTCCAGCAGTACATTAAAATAATGGATTAATTTGAATATTAATTTATGACCGGGTCGCCCCTAATTGGATATTTGTAGTACTCAAGTTCGAATTACTCGGTCAGTTAGCTGGATTACCGATCACGAAAGCAAAACGCATCTTATATCTAGACCTGTTCGCGGGCCGGGCGGGTAGCCCGCTTTCATGGGCCGGGCTTGGACATATTTTTTTAAAAAGCCCGGCCCGAGCCCGAGGCCGTCAAAGCTCGAAGATTTATGGGCCGGGCTTGGTTTTTATATAAATACCTAAGCCCGGCCCGAGCCTGGCCCGACGAATAATTTTATATATTTGTTATATATTTATACATTGAATTTATTATTATTTTAAGATTTTATTTTTTATCCTATTAAATTTTTATACTTGGTTACAAAGAATGTTACTAAATATTAAAAATTTTAAGTGAACAATTCAATTATATTTAAAATTTAAACATATTTCGACCTTTTTTAAATTTTTTCTATTAATTTAATAAAAAAATTAATAACAAATAAAATATTCATGGGCTTGGGCTGGGCTTGGGAATGACCTCGTTAGCCCGGCCCGAGCCCAGCCCGAGCCCGAAGTTCTGAAGTACGGGCTTGGGTTAACGTCTTTTATAAAAAGCCCGTCAAGCCCAGCCTGAACCGAGCCCGGCCCGCCCGACGAACAGGTCTACTAGAAACGCAACTTCTACAGATGTATCATGTATGAGTCTCAAGCAGATGTTTTCTTAATCATATAACATATTTGAAAACAAAAATATTTATTAGACAAAGAGATTCATAAACAAGGTCTAACAAAAATATCTATCTTTTACAGAGATCACATTATGAAATAATGGATTATCTATGTTTGCCCTGGCCTTAAGGACCTATATCCCCTTACCTGTCCCAAATACCCATATTTGGGAAGTTACAGGGCCAAATATTCCCTTAAGCCGTTATCCCTAATATAGCAACTAAGTTATACATGTCCAATATAAGGTGACATTACTTTATCAAGTGGGATGACAAAATATATTCACCACCACGAACTAATCACAAATGTAGACCTAAAGTACATATTTGCTTCCAGTATTAAGAACAGTTAAATGTATAGTTTATAAACTTAATGATAGTCCACTAAAACTTCATGAAATTTGTCCATTACAATTTACAAACAAGCACTTCTCTCGTTTGTCAGCAATTTCTGATTCATTTGTTTTCTCAGACAACCATAGCTAACAAAACATTAAATGTCTATCAGAACTATCAACCTGACCAAAAGAAAACAAAAAACATAGATTCTCAATACACCACAACCTAATCCAGAAACAACAAAATAGAAGGCATGTGAGATAATGTTGGAAATAACATTCACCTTTATGGAACGCCCTGGGGCACCCATCACAGAGAACAAGACTACCACCATCAGAACACACAATGCACAGATTATCATTGTCCTTATTGGAATACTTTCGAGCTTTTGATAGTGATATCGCCAGCTCATGAAGTGAGACACCATTAGATGTGTAAATGTATGCATAGCTGTTAAGAAAATTCACACAATAACACAGCTTAGACATGTATAAGACTAAGAGTGTGGGTTGAAACTTAAAAATCAAAGCTATCTAATATCTCATCCACTTACGGCTTTTTGCGAGTAGCCCAGCCTGCATGAGCTTCAAAGGTTGAGGGGCTGACCTGCACATCAATTATAAAAAAATGACTATTTTTTCCAACAAAACTTAAGGAGCCGCTAGGTTAAGAAGGGATAAGAACCTCGCAGTTGCAGCAACAACAAAGTATTCCAGAACCCATTTTGTAACCCATAAGCAATTTCTGTGCAATAAGAATCTGTTACTCTACACGTTGAGGATGAGTAAACATGAATAATCATAAATATTATCTTAACTACCTTCCCACGAGCATAATATGCTACTTCAGTCCCATCAGGCAATCCACCCTCCTCAAAAACAAATTTATGCAACCTCTGATCTCTTGAGAAAATAATGTAGAAAAGACAAGTTACTTCTTAATATAGTATGTCATAACTAAGTCCAAAAAATATGCCAACACCATGAAGTAGTCAGGCTAAAGGAGAAACGAAGGATGGGTGAGGTATAAAAGAACTAACTTTGTTGTTATTTTCCACTGGGACATGTTTTGGGAATAGATACTAGGTGATGCACTTTGCAAGGACTGCGATAGTAAAGCCGGTTTTGATAACCTGAAAAGTCCCAGGCAGAAGTGAACAATACTCTGGAAAATAGTGTTTACTACATAAGAGAGCACAATAGCCAAACAACTATCCATTTCTGCTCCTTTTAAGGGTAAGGATTCTTTTTACTTAGCGACAAGAATGATTCTAAAAGAAAAAAACTAAGCTAAAAAATGATAAGCAAAAAACAGAAAATGGACAACTTTCCAACAAAAAAAGAAAAAACAAAGTATACACAATGAAAACAGAACCTACATAGGTGTAACCTTGCATTGCTTCCTTTTCCGTGAAAATTTAACAGAAGAACTTTTAGAGGGCTTAACCAACTCGTGTTTTGTTGACCTGAAATAGTTGATATAAATGGTTTTACTTAAATTTTGGCATATGTCAATAAATAACATGGAACTAATACACAACAAAACAAAATATATCACTTAATGTTCACAATTCTTTCAGATGATTTGACAACGAAGAACAAAACATTAGTTACTTCCTAAAAACGCAAAGCTAAAACCAAAGCCTGGAAATATAATATAGCAAGCAACAAAACCAATAACCTACTTAGGTGTTATCTTTGGTTGATACTTATTCCTTGAAGACATGCGCACTGGAGTACTAACAGACAACTTTGTGTCAAAATATGGTATTGATGGCCTGAAACTGTACAGATTGGAAGAAAACATAATTAGAAGACATCATTTTGGTTTCAAATTAGTGGAGAACAAAGAACTAAATAGAAATAAAACTGAGAAGCAACAGCTACAATATTATAAAAGAGAAAAAAAACAGCTGGAAAAGGACACTAACTTGGTCATTTTCATTAAAGTATTATCTTGTGAGATAGTTGACACAGAGGCACTTCCAGAGGATTCCGCAGACAAAACTGGTTCTACTAAGCTAAATCAAACCACATAGAAGAAAATCAGAATATTTTATATGCATACATTCCTTGGAACTTCAAAGAAGTAAAACAACATGCATAGCTGACATTTTGTTTAAGTTTCACATCAAATTGCTTGACAAAACAGTAAGATATCTCAGAAGAGCAATTGATCAAATAAAAAGCCATTCGCTGTTTCGTGAATACAAGTTAAGATTGCAGGACCTTGAACACTTGATCTATAAGGGCATTTACATAATCATAGAAGAAGAGCTCAACTGCCTACAGTGATGATCAGTGGCCTCAAAATTTACTTTACCATAAATGTTATAAGAATACTGTTTATGGATATAGCACTTTTGCACACAATGAGTATGACATTCTGGAAACTAGGAAAACCATAATAGCCAATTCACTAATTTATCTATTACAACAATATGCACACAATTTGAGAGCTGTCTTAGCAACAGCTATCCACCGAAAGAACATAAGTATCATAAGCATTCCTTATAAGTGATGCTAAATTTTGGGAGAGGAGGAAGAGAATGAAACAAGTTGCATAAAGCATTCTTCAGCACATATATCAATGAAATTAGCAAACCAGCATGTTCTTGGATTATTCCATTTTACAGAATCCAGCCAAAGAAAGGGTAAAATACTAACATGAAATACATACAAATTGAGGTGGAGATTGTGCTGAAAAGCATCCAGGGTTAATCAAATATAGTTCAAACACCACATCACCACCACAAATATAGTCCCCTGAAAGTGTGCAAATGCAACCACGATCTTATAGATAATTCAAAAAATGACTTGGAATAAACACCTTCATTTCCAGTGAACTATTGTTTCAAAAAATTAAACAGCTATGAGTGTAAAATACTGGCTTCATCAAATTCACTGAAAGTATGTAGCACCTATCTTAAAGATCCAACAGTTAAAATGGAAAAAAAATATATGCGGCAATTTCATACCTAGCCTTTATACCAGTTTCACATGCTGAGTTGGCATTATATTCTTTAGACTCCACACAGGAATTGCATAAAGGTCCTACTTTGCCAACAAAAATGGTAGGGAATGTACCTAGAACATTTATAACCAAAACAATTTAATAGAATATCCTATATAAACAAAATGCCTTGAACAGTTGACGAAATTAAAAAATGAAGTTGTTATGAAACACCCGACCTTTGCACCTCTTGCAGGTAAAAGTTTTTTCTTGATGAAAACCACTAATAGCACTTTGAATTGTCTCCTCCAAAGAATCTAGACGAGAAGTCCTGCATGCATTCAGTACATCAAGCAGGCTCTTCCCATTTTCAAAACAAATATACTGTGCTGCCCGTCTGTATTGTTTGATCGCGTGAATCTCAAATTGAGAAGGTGGAATAACCTAATTAATGTGAAAGAAAATAGAAGAGAATCCAAACCAATAAGGAAAAAGTTCATAATAAAACTTCAAGTATCATGTCAAACTGCGTCTTAAAACTTAGAGAAATAACTCACTCTGTATCCATTGCATAAAGTACATGAACACAGGATTCCAACATCTTTAATTATACCCCGGAGACAAAATGCCTGAAACTGAGATTGCCAAAGACAATAAACAAACGTCAACAACCGTCCAAGGATATTGTTCTTGACACGTGAAAATATTGTAATAAACTACAACTAATAGGCATCAAGGAAATGAAACCTTCTTGCCGCCCATGTATACAACTGGTACCCCCTCAAGTAAACCAGTCTCGAATAGCTCCTTGACAGTCATCGGTATATTGTTAACTGCTATCTTTTTTGACATTTTCAGATCCAAATTCATCTTTGGAGGGCTCAAAGCACTTCCTTCAGCTATCATCTCTACATCTACTTTAGAAACCATTTTGGTGTCAATAGATTCTAATCCATGAACCTTTACTTCCACAGTCTCATTCTTAGACTTCAAATTGAGCTTCGTCAACCGTCTAAGCTTACTGATTTTTACATCAGTCAGTTCATCAATCAAATTTTTCGCCCCTGCTCCAGCTGCAATTTGGTTCGGCTCCCTCATGGGTTCACGTTTACAAATGGACAATTCTGCATTGCAAATAGACACTTCTCTGATTCCATCTTTTGCCAATTTATGTTTCTTCGTAGATGTTGCAACTTTATTATCTTTACTCACAATTTCCGCCAATGTTGGGTTGTCTCTGGAATCAGTTTCAACAACTCCGCACTTAAGATCATCGTGAAATGAGTTTTTTATTCCATTACCTAAATCTAACTGTAAAGGCTCTAACTTATCTCTTTTACTTATCGTATCACATTCACTAGTTCTGCTCTTCCTAACTCGAGAGTAAACGATGATACCATTAACTTTACTAAATTTAAATCTCTTACTATTCCTATCCACGGAAGCTTCCGCACAAGAACTCAGCTGATTCTGAGACTGCGAAGGCGAATCTGTCTCCATTTGGATACTACCGTTGCGATTGAGCGAACCAGCTAGCTGAGACTGAACTTCCACCACAAAAGCCAGCTCCCTCTTCATACTCCAACAAATACTGCAAAAAAAAATTTTTTAAATATACTAACAAAAAGAAACAAAAGAATCTAAGATAGCAAAACACAAAATAGGTAGATTCAACTATCCAAGGGTTTAGAGTGAGAGGAAAACCTGAGAATCAGATAATGAGCATGAGGAGCTGAAATTGAAACCAGATTTTGATGGATATGAGAGGAATCTAGAAGTGAAAGTGAAATCAAGGGGATACTGTTGTGGATTTGAGCTTTGAAATTGAATCAACAAAGATAGATGCAGATAGAGAAAGAGAGAGAAGTGATTGCTTTTGAGGCAGGCGAAGTCACCAACAAAGAGATAGAGTAGAGAAGAAAGAAGAGAGAGGATGAATGAAGGAATTGGAAATTTGCTAAGGGCAGGTTCTGTAATTTAATGCTGCCAACTGAATTTAACCTCTCTGCTACACAACTCACACCAAGCTCACTACTTCTTTTGTTTCCCATATTGCCCCTTAGTTGTGTTGTCTATTATTTATATGGTTTGGTTTTGTTATTAAGAATGCCAAAATAGGTTCAGTGTAGGGGTTTTGTGGCAGCCCCAATATCACTCATTTATGTCAAGTAGCCCTGTTCGCGGGCCGGGCTGCCGGCCCGGCCCGAGCCCGCTTTCATGGCCGGGTTTGGACATGTATTTTTTTAAAAAACCCTGTCCGAACCCGAGCCTGTCAAAGTTTGAAAATTTATGGGCCGGGCTTGGTTTTTATATAAATACCCAAGCTCGGCCCGACGAATAATTTATATATTTATACATTAAAATTATCATTATTTTAAGATTTTATATTTTATCCTATTAAATTTTTATATTTTGTTACTGTTACTAAATATTAAAGATTTTAAGTAAACAATGCAATTATATTTAAAATTTAAACATATTTTGACTTTTTTATATTTTTTCTATTAATTTAATAAAAAAATTAATAACAAATAAAATATTCATGGGCTTGGGCCGGGCTTGGGAATGACCTTGTTAGCCCGGCCCTAGCCCGAAGTTCTAAAGTACGGGCTTGGGCCGGGCTTGGGTTAACCTTTTTTGTAAAAAGCCCGTCAAGCCCGGCCTGCCCCGATGAACAGGTCTAATGTCACGGAATTTCTTAACTATAATTCCATAAATTTGTTCATTATTATGCAAATTATATTTGCATTTGTTTATCGGATCATTTTTATACTTATTACAAGTTTTGCTTCTATAAATTTTTTTACTGAAAATTATAAATTATTTATTGAGTTGTTAAATGAAATAAACGCATTTTATTTGTTTTAATATTAACTCACATTATTAAAAAAAATGCAATACACAATTTCATTTTGAAATTATTTTTCATTTACATGTGAAAACTAGATTTGTCATAGTTTTCAATGGTTCTAAAATTTAATGATGTTTTTAATTGAATAAAACTGAAGTTATAAATAATTTTGAATAATTTCGGCAGATCTAATTGGATATTCAGCTTTATAAAATATAAGTAATTTACGAATCGCGGTAACGCAATTATGTTAGTTTTTTTATTTCTTTTGATGATTTAGTATGGTAGATTTAACGTAGATAGCAATCAGCAAAAAGATGAGAGGGTGAATACGTACTTTGCACTTTGCAGCAGAATATCGTGGGCCTCAAAGAAGCCCAACTACTAAGGTGGATACCAATTGGCCTTCATTAAGTGATGCAAAGCATAATATTAGCCCAGTACATTGAACTCTCTCATGGAAGAGTTACAAAAAGAGAGGTAAGATGAAATCTCAAAAAAAAATTAATATTAGTAATCATGAGAATGTTTCGCGAATTTACATGAGTAGTTTTCCAAGCATTGAGTCCGATATTTACGCAATTTGAAAATATAAGAATGCAATGAAAATTTTGAAGTTGTCTATTCAAAACTCAATTTTCAATTAATAATGAATTTTGAAAGAAACGAATGATAAGACATAGCAACGTGTAATCAGCAATTAGTCATACAATTTAAGACACGTTCTCATGGGTAACCCCTAACATAAAGATTCAAGTCTTGTTTTGCCGAGAGGCAACATTATCTTGGTAGACAATTTGTTTCATTGTATGTGTAGCGTACGTACTCCTTTTTTTGTGTTGAATACATAGCTGTCTGTTTTTTATATTTATTTCATGCCTAGAAAGTTTATTAAGTAGCGATGTTATTATTATTATGTATTTTCTAAATTATTATAAAAACAAATAGACATACTCTTTGAGTGATGTAAAATTTTCCTTATTGGCAAATTTTATGGAATAGAGAGTTAAAGTTAAAGTTCTTAATTTTTTAAGAAAAAACTTATTTCTATCACAAGTCATACCTCCACATGCATGCATTTTTTTTGTGTGCATACTTTTATTTTGCTTACCAAGATCAATAACTATATAAGATAACACGAAGGGATCACATTATTTGATGAAGTAAACTTTATAACACTGGCCATATGTTTAGGACCAACAATGACACTCATACATAATTAATATAAATGGTCACAGCCATAGAAGCACCAACCATATATTGGTATACATACATATATGGCGATTACATTAAAGTAAACCAATATTATTTAAGCAAACATAAAACATACACATAAAATGAAATATATTATGCATCATAAAATGATGACTCGCCCTTCTGAAAACTTTCCTCTACAATTGCTCAAACTCAATATGAATATGAATTATGCAAAAGAGAGGAAGAAAAGGTTCCACAGAAGAAACCCAAAGAAATGCCAAAGGATCGAAGTTGCCCTATCCAACATAAACAACAAAGATTTCCATTTTGTCACGAAACTAATTATACAAACATAAATCAACCAACCATCATCACTTGACCTTCGTGTGCTCCATCAGTCGGCCATCCCATTCATAAAAAAGCAAAAAACGGGATGGCCGTGAAACAAAGTGAACCAGCGTTACATTGCAGAGGAGAAGTGTGAGGGTGAGAGGGTTTGTTAATGGAGGATTCAGGGAAACATGTATAGGATTTTTTTTACAATCTAATTTGTATGGTGAGGATGGCAACATATAAAAAGGGTGAAATGACTTAAGCTTAGTGGTTATAAAAATGAAGTCATAAAGTAAACAAAATTAAGGCCAAAAAGTGAATTTGGAGGTTTCATGTTTTTAGCATCTTCCTTTGGATATGCCTTTGCCACCTCTTTATTTGCTTTTTCTCGTATTATATACTGTTTATTTGCCACCCCTATATATTGTTTCTTATAATTAACTCATGTTGTCTTTTTTTAATATGTTTTTTTGAGAAAAAAAAAAAGATAATATGTTACCAGGCTCGAAGGGACCGAAATGTAACTGTTAATTTTTTTATTTTAATAATACAAGTTGTTAATTTTAGTTTTCAAAAACAGCAAAACATTCTAAAAGCTTAAAACGTCATAGATTAACTATTAACGTATATGAATGATGAAAATTGATACGAAATATTAATTTTTAATCAATTAAAGTTTACTGGAGTGATGAAGTTAGTTAATAGCTTAAACCATACATCAAATGCTTTCTTTTGTAGGAAAAATGCTTTCTAGTACATGAAAAAATAAAATTTTAAAACTTAACGAGTCAATATATTTAAAATTAATTTATGGTTTTATTAGAAAAACTATTATTTGATGCGGAACGGCTATAATTTGACTTATATAATTTATAAATTTTCACTTTAATCAAATAAGGTAGGAAAATTTGGTTAATTCAGTGAGATTTCAAAATTTTAAATGGTGTCACCCAAAAGTAGCCCAAAAATCCTTGTGTTTTATTTTATAAATTTTAAATGGTGTCACCCATATATTAAGTTTTTCATTTAGAAGAATTTTCTAAAATTGAAAATGAACATTGGAAACGGGTATATATTTCCAAAATGATGTTACTTAGATATGGGCAATGACTCATTCTCTATTTTCGAGAAATGAATATAATAATATTATTTTTTGATTAATTAAATAAAATAATATTACTTTTTTACTTTTTTTTATGCTTTTTAATTTTTGTTTTGTTATTCTTTTTGTTAGTTTAATAATAAAATGTTATTATTTTAAAGTGAATTTGATTTTGGGAATGGAAAATGGAAAAGATGATTAGAGAAAAAATATTATAGATCCTTCAAAATGGGGTTTGGTAATAGAAAATGAGAAAAATAGTTGGACTTGATATAAGATTGTTTGTTGAAGGGAGGAAAACAAACATTCTTAATATTTACTATTTTTTTGTCATCCACTCAACGACCATCTTCTTCAAATATGAATTCGTTGTTACATAACTCAATCTTCACAATTGAATTGCATCCACTTTTAGACAAGATACTTAATGATCTTTCGCATTAGACATGACTTATCGACCATCTCAGATCTACAATACTAGTTGAATTGATGTTATGGTGCGAGCAAAAATTTTTTGTGATTGTTAATTTGCGAAATCATTAGTTGAAAGGTTACAAATTTATAAGCTGTGACGTTCATTTTTTTAGTTTAATAATAGGTCTTGTTTAATGGTAAGTTTGTCTTGTGATAAAAGTAAATTTTGTGTGTTTGTGTTATGCGTATTGTTTTACTGGTGATTTATTTTCGGTAAATTACTTTGTAGTATTATTAGACTTGTTTATGTTTCTTGATTTGCAAATAATACTACACCGTATTTAGTTAGAGTAGCTGATTAGCTCAAATTTATATTCGTTCCCTACCCGACATTTTTCATTGATTTTCAGGTACTTTTTTTTATTTCATTGTGTAATGCCTTTGACGGGTCATACCGTTCACAATAATTTAATGGCAATATTATATAGTTCCATTCCCTTACGATTTATAATTTAAAATGCTTTTATATCTTTTTTATTATTGTATAAAATATTTATTATGGTACCATATAACTATTAAATCAAACTTTACACTGCACATTAGAATTTATACATGTCATTGAAATTTAACAAATGGTTACAATTTTTAACACATTAACCATATGATATTTCAATTTAACTCACATAAATGCTTGATCATTTATAATTAAACATATAAAATTCTTAATCTACAAATAAACTTTAAATTCAATTAAGCACACATGACTTATTTTATTTGCGCATGAATATATATATGCTAGTAAATAGAATTAATTTTTTATTTCCCAATTTTTTTTATCGACAATAAAATTTGAGTTTGAAAACAACTAAGGTGGTAATGGCAAGGGTTGGTAACAAATGAGGGGTATCTTATAAAGTAAAAAAGAATATTATATGATGCCAAATAAAAAAATGTGCTTTATTCATTTAAATTATTTTGTTTATAGTATTTTAATTTCTTCAAAATTCTAATAATAGCAAAACAGTGACAGCACTAAAACTTGCTAGAATCTGCTTTTATTTCATAAGTATCATTCCTCATCTAACTGAAAAATTATCATTGTTTAGTTTTTTTATTGCAAATGAAAAAACAATAGACAAAAACTTAATTAAAAGCACCTCCTTCCATTACTGTGTACTCTGAGTTTCATGACAAGCTCCTCTCTTTGAGCTTCACCTTGAGCATATTTAAGACTCATATCCGAATATCTTTCTTGCAGATCTCTTAATTCTGCCTCCAATGATGCTTTTGTTCTTTCGAATTTGTCTTTGGCCACAAATTCACTTTCTACTCTTGAGTTTTTTGGACATCTTATTTTACTCCTTATGTTCTCTGATGCCATCCTGAAATTGTAAAGCAAATTGAGATTTAAAATTAAAAATTAATTTTAAAATGAAATGAAATGTGTGTTTACTGACCTTTTAAGCTGAAATTTATGTTCATAGTTTGATTCCTTTGACCTGGAAAATTCTTGATCGCCCTGTTAGTATAAAAAAAATGCATCAGAATCAATTCATAAAACTGAAAATTGAATCAATTTCATTAAAAACCAGAACATAGATGCATACTTCTCTTCTGACTTGATAATCAAGAGAATTAAAGCTGTTTGAGCCTTTCAAATTTCTTTGTTTTTCTTTGATCAAAATCAGCTCCTCATCAAGTGATTTGATTCTTGCTTTCAACTTCAGTTTCTCTTCTTGAAGCTGTAGTATTTGCTGCTGAAGTTGCTTATTCGATATCTTCGTCCTGCTGAGTTCTTTTCTTAGCTCGATGTCTTGATCACATATAGCTTCGTTAGCTATTAGGCTGCTCTCGAGCTGTTGAATTCTTTCTTCCAGCACAAATTTATCGTTTCTACCATCTTCCATTTCGGCCAAATCCTTCTGCAAAACAGTTATCTTGTCAATACACGAACTTTTCTCCATATTCAGCTCTTTGCATTCTTCAGACATTTCCTTTAAAGAAGTTTCCAGTTTCTTTTTCTCATCCCTCAATGTAACGACTTCTTCCTCTAAAGACTCCAATTCTAGTAACCGAGCCTTCATTTTCTCGGTTTCTTCTATTAGTTGTTGTTGTTCATGCTCCGAAACTCTGAGCTTCAACTCGAGACTATCAACCTTAACCTTGAAATTCTCTTCGCACGATCTGTAATTCTCCAACGAGTGCGACATTTTCGCCATTTCGGTTTTAAGCGTCTCTTGATTCTGTTTCGAAGAAGCCAGCTCATCCATCAGGTCTTCGATGCTCGCCTTCGACCGAGTCTTCACAATTTCGAGCTCCGTTTCGAGCTCGCTCACGTGTGCCGATAGATCTGACATTTCTTTCGCGGAATCTGAAGCGAGATTCTCTTTCTCGTCTCGAATCGCACGAAGCTGCTTGTTAAGCTCTTCCAGATCCCCTCGAAGATTCTCGACTTCTTCGCTCTTTTCCATATGCATCTGATCCAGCACGATCAGTTTCTTGCTCTGACCATCGTTTTCCTTGACAAGCGCGTCGAGTTCCGACGTTAAGATCCGTTCTTTCGTCGTGCTCTCATCCACCAACGAACAAAGGCGTTCTCTTAGGTCATTGACTCGGTTCAAGCAATCCGCGAAATTTCTCTGCGCTTCGCTGAGTTTCGCATCTAAAGCGTCGCAATGCTCTTGCAGCTCTACGTTGTGGATTCTCAGCTGGCGAACCGAGTTCTGGAGCGAACCGCAGTTTTTGATGAGACTTTCGGTTGAAGCTTGCAGCTTAGGGTTTTCTTCCCTGAGAGTTTCGAGCTCTTCTTGAGCTTCTGACCACTGTGAAGCAATCTCGGCTAGCTTTCGCCTTGCGTCTGTCTCTTGGACCTGCATCTCGTTTCGTAATCTCGCAATCTCGTCCTGGAGAGTGACGGAGTTTGACCTGGAATTGTGGAGCTCCAGTGCGATGGATTTCCGATCGTCTGCCAGGTTCTGTATTTGAGCTTCCAGCATCGATACGCAATCTAATAACTCCTCGTTTTCCTGCTTGAGTTCTGATAGCCGGACTTCGAGATCTCGATTTCCGTCTTCCAGCTCCGAAGATTTCCTCTCGAGAACTTTTTTGGCAGAAACTTGAGTTTTCAAGCATTTCGTCGCGATATCGCTTTCCTTCGCAACAGCTTCGACGTTCTCCTCTAGTTTTCCGTTTTCATCCTGAATCTCAGAAAGCTTTTCTTCTAATCTAGCCTGACATGTTCGGAGATTTCTGATCTCGTTTTCTTTCGATATTAGATCCTCCTCGAGTGCATCCACTTCCGCTCTTTTTCCACTCAGTTCCGTATTCAATTCCGCGATTGTCCATTCCAGAACTTGAACTTCAAGGCTGTGGTCAGTTTCGATCTTCGCTATTTTCTCTTTAAGCTCATGAATTTCCGATTCGTGATGTTTCCCTTTGTCTGGCATAGAACCGATCGAAGTTCCATCTGCATCGGAATTTCTCTTCATTTCTTTGATTTCGAGTAGAAGCCTAATGTTTTCATCTGTCAGCTCCTGGCAATCACGTTCTAGCTCCTGAAGTTTACCTTTTAGCGAATCGATTTGGTTTACCAGGTTTCCGTTGACTTCCGATCCTTCTGAAAAATCTTGACTCTTGCCCTCCAGTTCCTTTTCGAGTTCTTGTACTTTTGCTCGTAAAATCGTCTCTGATTCCTGAAGCTGTTGGACCTGCAGGATGAAGCCCTGGCTATTGTCTACATTTCCCTGGAAATCTCCAGATTCGTCTTTTTTCGTTTCGGCGGATTCTTCCAGCTCCTGGAGCATAGAGACAAGCTCGAAATTGGATTCCTGAGTCCTGTACAGTTGCTGAGTCAGCATATCATTAGTCTCTTTCAAAATCCTGATCTCATCTTCCATTCCCTTGACAACATTGGCGAGACCGTTATCCTGAACCGCCCGATGCTCCGATTCCGATGCCTTTTGCAGCAACTGATTCAGATGCTCAACTTCCTTCAGCAAACAATCCCGTTCCACACGCATGGCCGAGAGTTCCATACTCAAGTCAACTTGACTTTTGGACTGCTCGGAGCATTGCTTGCTCAAAACCTCCAAATCGAGCGTCAGTTTCCTCGCACTCCTCTCCCAGTGCTTCACTTCGCTGCGGAGGTCTTCGATTGTGTCTTCCGCGGCTTCAAGTAGCCTTCTAGAAGAGCCCAGAATGATTCCGAAATCCTGAGGATCGTCCTGATAGATGCTTTCGGAATTCCCATTGCGCGACGGATGATCCAAATGATCACTGTTGTGCGAGCATGTCGAGTCTTGTTTTGCCAGTGGTTTTTTGCCGAAACCATCGGAAGTTTCCACTGAGATGTAGCTGTTATGTGAACCTAGAGATCGGAAACTGCCTTCCTCAGCTGTTCCTTTCACTACCTTTTCGTCTTCTTCTTCTTGTGAATGGGAGCTCAAATCTTTGCTAGAATAAGATTGTGCGCTTTTAACAAGTGTATTATCAGAATCTCCTGATTTTGTTTCTGTTTCATTGGAGCTTATATTGAAATCTACCCGTGTTAATTTTGAACTATTATCCCTGGAAAAAAAACTTTATTCATACACTGAACAGAATATTAAATTATGTAAATAAAAGAAAATAGAATATTGGAAAAGTTCTATTACATGATTCTTGGAGTCAGGCATTGGATCTCAAGCTGCAAAACAGACAATCACAAAGTAATAGAGTCTTAATTAATATATATCAAAGTTTATTTTATTATGAATTTAAATCCTTACGCGGTCCGGTTTATAAACTCAAATGTCAGTTTTTTTTGTCTTAGTTGTTGGAACTTGGATCTAATTGATATGTGACATATACTATTTTTGAGTAAACGAAACTAAGTGAGTTTGAATTGCACATAAAGGGCTTTGTTTAAATCATTACTAAATAACGCTGAAGTTGTGTAACAAAACAATTTAGCCATTTGAAAGGCTACAATTAAAAAGTACATATTTCTATAAATTCTGAAATTCCTAGGCCAACACTCATGTATCCCAGATTAGTAATTACATACTCGTATTTATAGGAGCAAATATAAAGTTAATTAATTAAGCTTTGAGTTACTATGATTAACACTAATTAATTTAAATAAAAAACTCACTTGTAAAATGGTGCCATGGCTGCATTTATTCAGTAAGAATGAAACTGGGAAAGAATCACTTGAACTCATATATATTGCCATGTTGACTACTGCTTCACCTAAAATGCCAGATCTAGCCGATCCCTATTTTATCAAATTATTATTCAAAAATTAGATTTTTACCCACAAAATAGAAATTTATAATATAAAACTATAAATACCATGGAAACCAGAAGCTTATAAGGGCAATCTTGAAGCCCCTGATTCTCTTTTGTTGGAATCCAAATGGAATCTGAAATAGAATCTGTCCACTGACAATTCCCATTTCTGACAAATGCTTTGCTTGTTTTTGCTAAAGTTTTTCCAGTCTCTACTGAGATTATTGACACTAACAGCTTGTCCCATCCTTTTGGTACCTGTAATTAATTCTTTGTAATTAGCACTAAATAAATAAAATGGATTAATTAATTAGTCAAATAGTGTAGATGAATACCTGAATAACTTCAAATTCAGAAAACTTGAAATTAAAATTTTCTCCAGCTGGTTTAAGAGGGGAATGTTTGGACTTGTGCAATCTGAACATTTCACTTTCTGTAAATATTCAGTGCTTTTTTTAGCTGAAAGATAATGAAGTGAGGATGAACAAATATGGATTAGTAAATGGACATAATTAACCAATTAAGTTAATAAAATGATTGATTCATAAAGACAGACAAAATTAGCTAGCTGGTCATTGTAGAGAAGGGTGATATTTTATATCATACCAACATTGGGTACAACGTTGTTTATGGCAATTTATTAAATTTCCGTTTTACAGCAAAATTTTGAAAAGAATTAGTCTACTTCTCACTTTCCAATTTCTTGCTAAAACCGCTATCTCTTATTGAAAATAAAATTTATTGTGAACTATAAAAGAAAATTAAAAATCAAATGGTATGTACATTAAAAAATTTTATACTTACTAAATGAATTTTATACTTACTGGTATTAGCTCTGTTGTATGAATTGGAAACCAAAATCACTCTAAAAACCACTTATTACTTAACAAAATGAAGACAAAATGTATAAATTGGAGAGGAATGGAAATGAAAGAAGAAATGCACAAAGAAAGTGAGTGAAACTGATAAATTAATTTATAGAATCAATTGTTAATGTTATATTAATGATATTTAACAAGATATGCGGCTAGTAGGTGCTGAATTTCAGGTTATTATATCTGGTCAAACAATGAAACTTTTTACCAATTCATTGTGAGATTGTAGTGAATAAATAATAATGTTGTGTAGTCACTGGAAATATTTTAGAACTTCTTGATCCATTTGCAAATGAATTTTAAGTAAGGATATACACGTTGATTAATACACATTTATATATGTTAACCCCTAACTCAACTCATTTATTTACAATTCACAATAGCTTAAAGAACATATGAGGGGCAAAGCCATTTAGATTATTCCAATGGCTTAAACATGAGTCCCTTCATAACACGGTGACCGGAGCTTGGGACAAAAATAAAATGTTAGGACTATAATGTTAAGGGCTTGACTCGCATTCAAATTGACCAGAATTATTATTATTTTTTTTTTTTTTGGTAATTATGCGTTTGAAGTTATTCATAAAGAAAGTATAGATGTTAATGATGTTTATGGTTTAGTTAAGGAATTCAAGGAGATGATGAAAAGAGATTGGGAAGTTGTGGTAAAGCAAGCATGTGTATAGTAAGAGCAATTGAGTGGCGAACAGGTTGCCAAACTTTGCAGCTTCCACCATTTAGTAAAAACAAAAAATTAGAGGATTGCAATCTATTTTGATACTTACATTTCTATTTTAATTTTGAGTTTAGTAAATTTTTGACAAGTGACAAAATCAATTAAACATATGTGCTCATATGCACTATCAACTCATGTAGCATTTCACTCTTTAATTTATACCAAATGCATTGAAAATGCCGCCTTAGCTTGCTATTCTCCTGAACTTTTGAAAGTTTTTTTGAGCCAAAGTGTATCAGTTAGACGGTTAACCTTTAATTAATTATAAGTATCACTTTTAATGATCAATCACAATCCATCTTTAATATCATATTATATAATTGGGTAAACTTAAAAAACATACATCGGGGTTTCACTGATTTGCGAAAAGGTCTTTGGGAATTTTTTTTGCATGAGAATGTCCGAGGTTTCAAACATTAGTAAAAGATGACTTTTTTCTTAACACCGTTAAAAATGATGACGTGACTGGAAAATTAAAATTTCAAAAAATCTGATCTTTCCTAACTCGGTTCATCTTCCCAAATCTTTAAAATTAAATCAATCCTTCTCCGTTCTCTTATTTGATGGTTTCACATAACAAAACAACCAATAATTTTGAACAAAAAATAGAAGAAGTAAATATGTAATTTGAATTCTATCGGTGAAGTTACCACAAAGCAAAAACAATTGTGAAGCAAATTCTAATGACAAAGGGCCACACAAAATCATCTTCATGGAATCCACTGTTCAACGCCATCTCCAACTGGTATAGTCATTGGTGCAACTGAGGACCTGGATGAGCTTTATATGGTGGCGAAGGTGGTTAGTTGAGGCTGGGAGGTGAGCCGAGTTCGTGATTTTCTTGAATCTCAGTTGCGAAACAAGTTCCGGCACTGACAGCCTTCATCCGCATCAGAGGAGAAGTAATTTGAACCTTTAATAGTTAAAGCAACAGAGATTCTCAACGGTTCACATAACACAATGCTACCACCACCATATTGAATTGTATTATCATTAAATTCATCATTTAAGCGGCCAGCTACTAAATGTGGTAATTCATGTTGAAAACTAAAAACCTGAACATGAAATCAATAAATAGAAATTGCAATTACTATGAACTTCATACAAAAAAAAAAAAAAATGGAATTAATAAAGGGAATCTTAAAAAAGAGAAAGGGAAAAGATTGATTTAGGGCTATAAATTGGAGAATATGAACTAGGATTTTTTATTTTTAAATTTTTATTAATATTCTTTGCCTGTTATCTTTTTTAATGTTTGATATCTCACGTATCTTTTTATAAAAGAGAATTTCACAAAACCTTTTCGCAAATCAGTAAAACCACGAGTTGTGTTTTCGATACATAATTTCCATTAAAATATTTTGAAACCATTTATAAAAGAAGCCCGCATAAAAGTAACAAGCCTAGTACCAATTGGCTACAAAAAAAATGGAATTAATAAAGGAATTTTAAAAAAGAGAAAGGGAAAAGATTGACTTAGGGCCGTAAATTGGAGAATATGAACTAGGATTTTTAATTTTTAAATTTTTAGTAATATCCTTTGCCATGTTATCTTTTTTAACGATGTTAAAGAAAAAAATCATATTTTATTAACATTTGATATCTCAAGCATCTTTTTATAAAAAAAAATTTCACAAAAATCTTTTCGCAAATCGGTAAAATCATGGATTATGTTTTTGAAGTTAGAGGACAAAATTCATTTAAATTTTTTGAAACCATATAAAAGAAGCCCGCTTAAAAGTTTCTTAATAAGCCTAGTAGTATCAATTGGCTGATAGTGGGTTTGGAAAAGCCCAAAATTAAATGAATGGGCTGGGCTTTAAAAGTGCTAGAAGTGGAAAACAACCATTCTCCATTTTTTCCTTTTTAGGTGAAAATTTCTTTTGCGGAATACATATTTACCTTTTCTTATTTTTTGTTAATTTTGAAGTGAGCAATTTGATCCACTCCTTTTAGTAATTCTAATAAATAATTCGATTTTGTCATTTTATGACATATGGTATATGCTTTTACTTAGTTGCTTTCAAATTATTTAACTTAGAACAGCACTCAAAAATTAAAATATTAAAAAAAATTGAGCCAGCTCTTCTTAAATTTTCACATAAATTGTGTTTAGAAAATAAACTCAATTCATTTAATTTACTTTTAAAATTTCTCCCCTCTCCTTTCGAACTCACTAGTTGATCAACTTCCTCTCTATAGTTTTTCTAATAAAAAAAAGACTATTTTATATTTTCAGTCTTAGTTTAACCCATATGAGTTAAACTTATAACTAATCTTATAAATTATAAAAAATTAGAGATTGTTTAGTTCTTCATTTATTGTTCTTGTTAATAGTTGTTATTTGTTATTGTAATTGATTTGTTGTTATTCGAAACCCATAGTTCATGTTTGGTGACTTTACAATGAGTAGGTGCTATCATTTATAACATATTAATCAAATTTGAATAAAGATATATCATTTTTTTTATATTTACCTTTTAATTGTACGTTAGAATATTTGGTATTATATATATATGCATACAACTGTGAAGTATTATATGCTTTAATGGGGCAATGTGGGCATCATCGTTACTATTGTTACATTACGTATTTATATATAATACTTTTATTGTACACAGTTTTTCAAATAGAATAGTGGTGGTGTGGTCTGTGGATTAGAATTGACTAAAGAAAAATAAAATAGATAAATAAAGTTTAATATGATCATCACAAAAATCCTACTGAAGTTTTATATGAAGTGTTGCATACTCAATACTTCATTAAAATCAGCAACATTACAGGCCATAAAGTAATACAGAAGATCGATAAAAAATTGTCAAATTTTATTTCTTTTATAATTAAGCTATGCGTTTTTTAACAACTTTATAAAATAAATCGTGTTTACACCTTTATTAAAATGAAATATGTACGTGATTAAGGATGTGTGTGGATCTTGGATTCAGTTCAAATATTTATTTGTTAGGATATGAATCTTATATCTTTTATATTCAACGGATATGGATCGGATTTGGATCCAACATAAAAAATATGGGTTTAGTATCGGATTTTATTTAGAGATCTAGATCCAGACTCGGATCCATTCATAATACGCATGTATAAAATAATATAGTGTCATCTTATATAAAATTGGCTATCATTTTATATCTATAATCATGTTTTTTCATGATATTACACATTTGATTTTAGTTGAAGAATTTAATATTATAAGATCGATATTTCAATTTAACTTTACACATTGCAAACATATCACTTAAATTATGTTTGATAAAGTATTATAGATTTTGAAATTAAATAAAGAAATTGTACTCAAATTCATAAGTCGCATATAAATTATTTTGTTACAAAGTGTAAGCAACAAATGTAGGTAAAATTCAAAACAACTATCACATTCCTTTACATAAAATAATTTGAAATTAAAAACTTTTATTGTTGATCCATTTTGTAAACAGTGGAATCCAATAGATATGAACATAGACACTAATTTTATAGATCCAACTGAATAGTACATTATCAATATGTTTATTAATACATCACTAGCTACCTTAACTTATCCCAAAAAACCTCCTGCCCCCCTGAACTTTCAAAATGATCTCGTAGCTCCCTCAACTTTAAAAAAGTGACCTTGTAGCTCCCTCAACTTTCAAAAAATGCATCACTTTGCTCCCTCTATGCCATGTGTCATCTTTTGGTTGGTTTGACTTTTCAAAAATGCAATTTTTCTGATTTTCTCCCTCCAATCAGAAGTTGACACGTGGCACTGAGGGAGTAAAGTGGTGTACTTTTTTAAAGTTGAGGGTGCTATGGGGTCACTTTTTTAAAGTTAAAGAAGCTACAGGATCATTTTGAAAGTTCAGAGGACAGCAGGCTTTTTGAAACAAGTAACCTTACTTTATTACTTATCATGAGTTGCATACCTTACAATATACAATTTTAACACTCTTTTTGGATATAATATATATCTCAATTTACTTTCTATGTTTCTGTATATTTTATCAAAGGTTTCATTAGTTAAATTACGATGTAATGATTGTTTTGTTATAAATAAATGATACTTTTTCTTGGTAATTAAAATTGAAATTAAATCAGATTGGACCAATTTAAAATGGCAAGCTATTCCAAACAATAAAATATTACAATACCAACGATTGAATCTAAAATTTTACTTATGATAAATAAGTTATGAAACGATCTAACCAATCGTTCTTAGTAACAATAAGAAATAACTAATTTTATCATTGTACAATAAAGTTATATGTACAAATACCAATTATGTAATCCACCTAGCTATACGTGTTTAAGTTAATAAAAAACCCCAACAAAACATCATTAAGCCTGTCTTTCACTATTAAAATAACCAATTCAAATTTTATTACTCCCCCGTCTATTAAATATTATCATTTTATAGGAATTTCGTTGTCTATTTTTTATTATCATTTTGTATTTCAAATATGTTTTTTTCCAAGTTTTCCATTCCTACCCCTATTAATTTGTTCAACTT
>CATIWQ010468720.1:0-34333 GCA_949673415.1 Euphorbia schlechtendalii | reverse complement strand
ATATGTATGTATGTATGTATATATATATATATGTATGTATATATATATATATATATGTATGTATATGTATATGTATATGTATATGTATATGTATATGTATATGTATATGTATGTATGTACATATGTATGTATGTATGTATTATATTTAAAAAAATATTTAATTAAATTATTCCGAACCCTTAAACATTTATTTAGTTCTTTAAAAATATTTTAAACCTTTAAGTTTCCACTTAAGGCTTTTAAATTTTTTTTACGGTCCTAAGTATTTATTTGGCCCGAAATATTTATTTTTTTGGAGGAGATCCCATTTGAAGATCATTTAGATAGTCGAAACTTGTGTGATTAATTGATAAAATCCCGAAAAGCCATCACCATCGAACGTGCGAGCTGGTACAAAATCACATGCTCACAATAGAGCAGCCCCCGACAGAGAGGAGGTGCTTGGAGCAATTCTAAAGTTTTTTGAGTAAGATGCCTGTGATTAGCTAGAGCGTCCGCAATCATGTTCCCCTCTCTGTACACATGTGTCACCAAAATTTGCATGGTTTACAAAAGCGCTAAACATTCCATACAAATAGCCCGTCAATGCCATGGTACTTTGGAATTTTGTGTTTGAAAAAGTTGAACCACGAAAGTGGAGTCACTTTCAATCCATAGCCGATTCTAACTCTTGCTTGCTGCCATTTTAATTGCAAAAACTGTAGCCTCCAGCTCCTCTACGTACGCAAATGTCATTAACTTATAGAAAGTAAAACCATAGAAAAAATTACCGTTAGCTTCACGAAATATCTCGTTAGATCCCGAAGGACCTGAAGCGCCCTCTGTTGATGCTTCAGTGTTGAACTTTAACTAGCCCTCAAGCGGCCGCATCCACTTGCACCATTCACTTTAGGGACTGTATGTAGCGAGATGAAATACCAAGGTTGTTAATCGCAAGGTTTTGACTCTATTAATTCTGAGGGCTTATATTTGAAAATGATGCCAAAAGTCTTGTTCCCCACTTCTCTACCGATAACATAAATGTTCAAAATACGAATAGGTGTTGTCAGCATTACTTATCAAAATAGAAAAATGATGACCACTGCAAGTATACAGTTTCAATGTAGTTTTAAAAGATATCGATCTCACAAGGAAGGAATTCGGTTCAAGGAACTAGAGTTACGGAATAAAAGAAAATAAGATAATTTGTATTGGAGGGTTGGATAAATAGATAGAGGAATAGATAGATGTATGAAAGATTAGAGAAGATGTAAACTATATAGAAACTCTCTAAGAACAAGTTTACTAAAGAAAAATATGCAAAGTCATCAAGAATATTTCAAACACTAGATAGCTATAACAAATACGGTTCTAGACACCTAAATATTCAATAATTCACCGCAAAGTAATACATGAAATGACTTTTCTAAATATAGGGTAAACGAATTATGACACTTATAAGAACCTGGATAACATTAATACTATGCTTAGTACGGGTCACTCTCACATAGCCATAGTTAGAAAGTTACCACTCCAAAAATGTTGGCTCACTAAACAGCGTTATAATCACAGATCCAGTGATTATATACAATCTTGTTAACCCTGAAATCACTCATAAAGTTAACTCGAAAGCATATAACTTGATTAGTATAAATGATGTAAAATGAAATACTCATTATGACACATAGGCATATCATAAACTTCGAAATAGAAAGTATAAGCAGGAAAGAAAGTAAAGTTGTAAGGTATGCAAGTGAAAGCTAAAGTTGATCAAACCATGTCCACTCTTTAATGGGAGTCGTCAATTCTCGCAATTCCTGCGTCTACATTGAATCCGGTCTCAACTCGTACAGAACCTCTACTAGGATGCTATTCTTTTTTAATATCAAACAAATGAATGTTGAAGAACGAAAACTTTTATTGATAAGTGCTTTGCAATTACACTCATACAACAATCGCTCGAAATTGTGGAGAAATCTAGTGATCGAAATAAGAGTAGAATCACTTAAACATTTTTCTCACTAACATTTTGAACACAATGAAATCTATATATATTTTCACTCTCTATCTATGCATACACATCTACCATGTATCACATACTATCAATCCACACATAATTCACACCCCATGAAATTGGTTAGATTTGAACCCTATTTATAGAGTACGAAGGATTGCGTCAATCTAAATGAAGAGTCGTGTCCATTGGCGAAGAGTTGTATCACTTCCTTGTGATTGGATGCAAAGTCTTATCCTTATCCACAATGGAAAGGCACATTTTCATGATTGGTTGACTTCCAAAAGGTGTCTTTTCATTTGACAGTTGATGGCAGTTGACCGTTTTTATTCGGCGATTGGTAGTTGAAAAGATATAACCAATAACAGTCACAAGTCACGACCGCGAATCACATGTCGCGATAGTGAACATTGGTTGGCAATTTCCTATTTATGAAGAGTGGCAAGTCACGACCGCGAATAGGTCTCATGATCGTGAAGCTTTTCTTCATGATTCTTCTTTGCTACTTTGATAACTTTGATCCTAAGCCAAATCCTTATGTTCCACGCATCGTTTTGCACTTTTTTCACTCTTTTTACATAGAATTCCACTTTTGATCATTTCACTCCCAAGATTCACCTAGTTTCTGCACTTGCATAAAAAATAACTACATACCACGTGAAATCTTTTATATGAAGTATAAAATGACTCTAAATCATATCATTTTATATGTAAAAATATCATGATAATAAGTGTAATTATATACTTATCAGTTGTGTAGTGTGCTTTCTTCAGCCACCAAGTTCCAAACTGATCCAGAACCGATGCTATCTGTTCTCTGAAGTATTTCCCAAAGTTGGTGGAGAGTAATATGAATATTGGGTTGTTTATTGTCAAAAAATACAACCATTTCTTACCAATCAAATGAGCCAAATAACATTTACCACTCCCGAATTCCATATCACTTGTAGTTGAGGGTTGAAGTGGTGTATATAAGCCGCCGTTATTAATTACACTCTTAATATCAAAATTAACGTTGAAACTTCTGCCAAATAACGATTGCAAAGCTGTCCATAAAGAGCGTGCAAAGGTGCAAGTAACAAAAGGATGATATTTATCTTCGACATGTCTTTTACAAAGGCTACAAATGGAAACGATGTTAATTCCCTTACGAAGCAAATCATCATGAGTGGAAATAAATCCCCTATCCACTTTCTAACAAATAATCGAATGCGATGGTGCAATGGTTAAGTGCCAAATTTTCTTTGAAAAAAGGAAGCCTTGATAGTGCGTTTGCATCCATTAATAGAATATCTTAATAGAAAAAATTCCATCGCTTGCTGGCTTCTAATAGGCCACATCAAATATGTCCCTTGAAAGCTTCATCCCTCTAACTTCTTGTTGCACCGAAGTTGGCAAGTCATTTGGCAAGTTGGACGAAACTACATCAACCATGTAATTCGAAACCAAATCAATCCTCCTAGCACACTCAGCCATTGGCAAATTTAAAACTTCCCCTGAGTCGGAGAGATCAACTTGGAGTTCCAAAAGCTCAAACATGATGTTTCACTAATAAACCACACCATGTGAATGCCTGTCATAATGAGTTCCATATGCTAGAATTATTAATCCAATTGAGTACAAAATCATTCTTTGAAAAATGTTTTCGTAAAAGTGGAAGGAAACCATTACGACTCATGATAAGCCCCCATGCTAATCTTTCCAGCATCGAAGTATTAATATCCTCGAACTTTTTCATCCCAAGACCCCTTATAGCAATCGGCTTTTGATAAATACTATAAGGGACTGTGATCAATTTCCTTTTATCTACATTACCGGTCTATAGAAAATTTTTCACTGCCCGTCAAGACCCTTAACAAGTGATCGAGGCCATTTATACACCATGAAGGAATGTAACACAGAGCTATTAATCACTTATTTGATCAAAACCATACGACCAACCATGGAAAGTGTGTTGCCTATCCAACCCGCAAACCGTTGCAAAATTCTATGATATATCAGCCTAAAATAAATTGCCTTTGGTGTACCACGAAATAAGTGAACCCCTAAATATAAAAATGGAATATTCCCACGTTAATGCCTGTAAAATCTACCAAGGTACCAGCCCTTGTATCCCAAACCAAATCGTTGAAATAAATGGAAGATTTGCTCCAATTTACGCACTGTCCCAAGTTAGCTCCATACAGGTCAAAAACATTTCAGATCACTTTCATATTCGCCATCGTTTCCTTGTAAAATAGAAGGATGTCATCCGCATATAGCATATGCAAAGAAAAGTAAATCTCTGTAGTGTAACACGTATAATAAATATTTCCTGAGCTAACCAATGATAAAATCATCCTACTCAAATAGTCCTCAGCCAAGCAAAAGGCAATGGAGAAAGCGGATCACCTTGCCAGAAACCCCTAGTGCACTTAAAAAACCTCGCTTCCCAAGCGGTGTAAGAATTGATAATCAAGACGAGCTTAATATATTCCATATCTAATAAACAAAAGTACTATTAAAGCAAAACGATTCAAGTATCGTAATAAGGAAATTCCAATTGAGAGTATCAAAGGCCTTACGAATATCAATTTTCATTACCGAGTTGCCACCGAAACTCCTTTAATTTAAAAGATTAATCCCCTCGGAAGCCATAGCAATGCAATCCTGTATAATTGTGCCCTTAAGGAAACCAAATTGATTTTTCGAAATAATTCTAATCACGATCTCATTTAAACATCCTGCAATGATCTTAGTAATAATTTTGAAGATAAAGTTAGACATCACGATTGACCTAAAGTTTTCTACTTTATCCGCTCTATCTTTCTTTGGGATTAAAATCATCAAGCTCGAATTTAGCCCCGGTAACATATGTCTCGTATTAAAGAAATCCTTAACAGCTCAGCAAACATCGGGTCCAACAATATCCCAATATTTTTGAAAGAAAATTCCCGTCAATCCATTTGGACCCGGTGCACTCATGGTATCCATACTAAGAGTTGTTTCTCTTATTAACCCAGCACACGATTTGACCGTTAAATCCATGTTCTCTTTGTTGGCTACCCTATTAGGAATCACTGACTGGACTAGCTGGACATCCACCTATACGGATTAATCTACTTGAAAAAGGCAGTTGTAATAGTCGATCATGTGCGTAAATATTTATTCTATGCCCCTAGTCATAACATCATTCACCAATAAAGCTTCCATCAAACACTATAAATTCTCCTATTCCTATTCCTTCCTCTCTTGCAAATACCCAAAACTCTCTAATTTATATTTCCTCTCCTACCAACAGCCATGATTCTTTCCCTCCTAATTCTTCTCCTGTACAAACCCAAACCCAAACACAAACATGTACAACCATAGTACCTTATATTCCGTTAAAGAAAACCATTCCTCCTATTTCTTCAACTGTAAAAACTTTTGAACCAACCTCTTCTTCAAACCCATCTTCTACCCCTCTGGTTAGGGAAGTTCCTAATACTGAGAACCACGCTCAGCAAAGAAATGCAAGTGGTCAAAAAACTGAGGTAAATTTTACGACCCATGATGTATTTGATCCTAGTAGAGAGCAAGTCCGTGAGGACTTGGCTGATGCATTTATCTTGGTAGAGATTAGAGAGTTAGCGAGGAAGAAATTTCCAGCGCTTAAAGCTGATGCTGGGTTAGATGGAGCAGTAAGAAAATTTTTACTAGCTCAAGAACAGACTGGCTTGTCATCCAGACCCAATGCCAAATTACTTGAGGTCAAACAACACACAAGCCTGCCCCCTAAATCTCTTTTCTTCGAAGAATTTGAGAAGATTGAAGGTAGTTTGTTTGCTATTTGAACTCATTTAGAAAAAGAGAGCGTCAAGAGTTTGGTTGATAAGATGGCTATTATTCTAACCGGCCTGACAGAGTCTGCAGCTCAACTTGGGATAGCTATCTCCTCTATCCCCATGTCTGCTGTGATAAAGGGTAGTGTGGATGCTACTACTGAGTAGCTGAGTTCCTTGAATTCTAGCATGGAAATTCAAGTGACACAGCTCCATAAGTTTGGTGAGGAGAAAGCCAAAATAAAGAAGCTCACTAATCGAAAAATTGAGAGCGTTCTAAAGAAGGTAGAGACTACCAAGGACATCAGCCATAGCATCGCCAAGCTGTTGGAGACCTAGTCTAAGTTCTTGCTGAACCATGAAAATAAGCAAGACCAAATGGTAAAGCTGCTGACGGATATCTCCGCCAAGATGGATAAGACACCTGTGATTAATCTTAACTCTCTCCACACAAAAATGGAAGATATTCTCCGAGAAGTCAATGAGAACACAGACAATAAGATCTCCTCTTCCTAGAAATTCCTTATTAGTGCCATGGGGAAGATCTTTCCAAAAATGCAAACTCTAAGCCTGCCTCCTATTGAATATTGTTGCCTTGAAACTGGTATGACCATTCATATGAAGTTGAATGTCATCAAGTCAAAGGTAGAAGACCTGTAGAAGAATGTTGGGACTCTGGTCAGTACGGGTGAATTAGACGCTAAGGAAATTGATTACACTGTTATGAGCGGATAAAGTTTCGGTGGACCCGCGCGGACGTCGCGAGGCGCCGGCCCCATGAGATGGGGCATGGGGTTTTCGAAAGCATGCAGGCGCGTGGGAACGCGTTTGAAAAGAGGTTCCCAAAAGGGGAGAACCGTGGTTTGTTTGAAAATGCATTGCAAATTCAAGAGACTCGAGATCGAGATCTCTAACCTGTGGTACTCAGAGTCGCCACCGGATCAGCTCTTCCGGGAAATTTTGGTACAACCTAGATCTGTTAAGCCTAAGCGATAACATAGTTCAAAGATTCGGGTTCGTGATGAGTTATCTATTTCATCGTCATTTGAGTTAAATTACACTATGAGAGAAACCACGTTTATGATATTTGAACTAAACTAGATATTTTCAATTTATGTTCATCGCGCATGCATAAAATGGTAAATAAATTGCGGAAAGTAAACACGTAGGAAATTAAATGCGCCTATTCTACGGAGTATTAATTACATCATTGGGCTTGGGGTTTTACAAATTGCCTAAATACATCGAAATCTAAGGAGTACAATCACCTAGAATACATTGATATCTAATAAATATTACATTGGATTTTGAAATTGAAAGCGATACCTGAAGGAAATTAAATCCTAATATACATCTACCCTGCATCTACAACGGTTAGTACAAATAAGGCATATCACAAGTTATTGCAAGTATGTACGTTTTGATTTTATGAGACCCGAGCAGTCAAATTTAAAACATCAAAGGATTTATTTATTTTCTTTGTAAAAAGGGTTCATTTTATACACTCAAGTTTATTTAATCATTTCTTAGTGAAAATGCCACATGCAAGTATTTGTCAGGTTGGTTATCCAGGAATTTCAATTCCCTTCGTGGGGTTTCCTAACACACCTCATAATAACATGACATAAAATAAATATAGGTCAAAAATATATAAATCGTGAAATTATATAAAAAAATTCCGAAAAAGAAATAGTTAAAGCCGATAAAATAACGTTCCGACTAAAAAGACTCGGGTTTGTAAAATTTTCACATATACACTTCATTTTACTGAAAAACTTTAGATTTCAGATCTGAATAGTCGCCACTGACCCTCTTGAACATGAATCGAAATTTGGAAATTTTACAAACATTCTGTTTGTATTCTACCTGGAAAATGATGTCATTAACGATAACGGTGATATCGTTACCACCATCTTCAATATCGTTAAACGATATTGTGAGCGGATGACGTTCAACCAGCGCGGATGCCGCGAGGCGCTGGCCGCGTGAAATGGGGCTTGGGGTTTTCAAAAACTTAATGCGTTAAGAGAGCGCATTGAAAAAGAGGTTCCCATGAAGGAGAATCGAATTATACTTGAAAATAAATGGGTTCCAAGTACAAAAGATTTGAGATCAGGATCTCTAGTCTGTGTTACAGAGTCGCCACCCTGATCAGCTCTTCCGAGAAATTTCGGTACGGCTTAGATTCGTATGCCTAATCCGTACCACAAAGTAGAGATTCGGGTTATGGATGAGTTATCTATTTCGTCATCATTTGAGTTAAATTACACTATGAGTGAGAAATCACGTTTATAATATTTGAACTAAACTAGATGTTTTCAGTTTATATTCATCGCGCATGCATAAAAACAGTTAGTAAATCACGGAAAGCATTAAATAAATGCGGAAAAGTAAATTAATAAATTACAAAACTCAAGGGATACAACCACCCTCCTAATCTATTAATTACAGTTCTTGTACAGATATTTGCGATACCCGAAGGAAATTAAATCCTAGGCATTCATCTAACCTGCATCCACAAGGGTTAGCACGAGATATATCACATATGTTCAATTTTGATTTTAGCAAGGTCCGCGTGGCCTAATTAAAACATTGATGGTTCAAAATTGTTATTTGAAATAAAAATGGTTCATTTTTATTTACACGTATGTTGGTCGATATGTTGGTCGATTTTATTAGTGAAAATGATCGCATGGCAAAATGCTGAGGACTGTTATCCGGGAACACATTTCATTCCCTTCGTGGGGGTGACCTAAAACGATGTTTAGAAATGTAAATCTAGGCCAAACATGCACGTTAATAAATCACACATAGATCCAAATAATTATAATTTAGGGGTTTGTTACCCCCAATGATGTGTTTTCAGACTTAGTATGGTCTTAGCGGGTTGTTCTAGGCTCGAACGATTCGAAACGGAGTGAAACAAAGCAAAAATACATTCTGCCAGCACTGATATCGTTACCGAAACTGGCGATATCATTACCGAAACTAAAGATATCGTTACCGAGACTGACGATATCGTTACCGAAACTAAAGAAATCATTACCGAGATAGGCGATATCGTTAATGGTATCGATTTTCCAGACCTGCATGAAAACACAAAAAATAGCAGAAACGGTACAAAAAACCTAATCCAAACTTCAAATGATCATAACCTTTGCTATACTTAACAGATTTTAATGATCTTTATCATTCCAAAAAGTTCAAGATGTGTAGAATATGTCTATGTAAATAAAATACTAAAACAAATTTTGAATCATACTGGAAATTACAGAAAATAGAATGGTGCGAAGAAAATGATAACAACCGAAAACAAAATGAAATTTAAAAAATTAAAAGAATGTAAACGTAAGCACGACTCTAGGAACTCCGAGGGTTACCCCATAGTTGTGAATCCACTTTGTTCGGTCCACGAAAACACCCGGAAAGTCCTCCTCATTTCTTTGGTTCGGTTTTTGCGATTTTGACAAAAACAGAGATTAGAGGTCTCCTTGTTGAAAGAAGGCAGTGCCTCCTGGATGTGATGAGTGAAATGAGAGAGGGAAGAACAAGAGATACTTCTTCCTTTGGTAAAGATTATGAAAAATCTCTAAAATGTAAACTTTAGACTTTGGTTTTTTTTTGTGTTTGTGTTTGGGATTTTTTATGGCTGTCTTTGCTGAGTTCTTGATGCAAAGAACTTGTGTTTTTCTCTAGAAAAAATCCTCCTCCAAAATGACTGAAACCTTTTCTTTTTGTGGACTCCCTTCAATCCAAAAGTCATCCACATACACCCCACCCATTTTGTCTCTTCTCCATAATTTCTTCCCCCTTGCCAGTTGGTAGCTTCTTGACAAAGCATTTGGTGAAAAAAGTCTTGATTATGGGTGAGAAATAAGTATTTTTGTTGAAAAAAACGATGCCAGCCTTTTTCGACTGTCTGCACCATCGATATCATTAACGATAAGGAGTGATATCGTTAACGATATCCATAGATATCGTTAACGATAAGGAGTGGCCCAGCGGGCTTTTCTTGGTTTGGGCTTTTAAATAGAGGAGAAGGGCCAAAAGAGATAAGGCAGATGATTTCCGAGTGATTTCAGGACCCTACAAAATGCAAAACGCAAAACGCTAACAAAGGAAAATATTACAGCTTCATCATCGAACTCACGAGTCATGAGTAAAAATCCCGTGCTTATAGGCTACCCCTCGTGGGATCACTGCTGATATGATATCAGTATGGTCTCACGATTGAAAGAGCAGCGGGGTTTAGAGATAACACCAACCCATTCGCGGTTGGCACTTTCTTGGGGTGATGGCTAGAAGCTTTTCTCTTGGTGTGGTGTTGTCGAGAATTGGCCTCTCGGTGCCCCTTGCGAATAGCCTGCTTAGCGATGAGTGCCCCAAGAGGTTGACCTTCGGATGAATGATACCGCTGGAACCGTTGGGGAGAGAACATTGACCGTGTGTCTCCGTTCCTTTGATAGAGAATTCCCTGTGTAGGCTTTTGAACTATAACAAGTTCGGATTTTAAATTGTAAAAAGTCCGGATGACTGTAGAAAGTCAGGATTTTAGACTATAAAAAGTCTAGATGACTGTAAAAAGTCAGGATTTTGGACTGTAAAAAATCCTGAATGACTGTAAAAAGTCAAGATTTTGGACTATAGAAAGTCCTGGATGACTGTAAAAAGTCAAGATTTTGGACTGTAAAGAGTCCAGATTTTGGACTGTAAAAAGTCCTAGATGACTGTAAAAAGCCTAGGTTTTGGACTATAAAATGTCCAGATTTTGGATTGTAAAAAGTCTGAATGACTGTAAAAAGTTAGGATTGTGGACTGTAAAAAGTTCGGATGACTAAAAAAAGTCCGGATTTTGGACTGTAAAAGTTTGGATTTTGGACTGTAAAAAGTCCGCAAAATGAGGATGCAAATTACGAATGAATGCATGTTTTAATTTCTTGATTGAGATTGCTAGAAGCAAAAATTTTTACCCCTTCAATTAAGGATTAAAATATTAATGTGTGTTGACTTCTCGGACCAGCGAGGTTGAGTTTTGAAAGTATTTCGTCAAGTCCCAAAAGTTTGCGGGTCATCTTATGTACGCCGAAAGTGGATTTTGAGGGATTAAAATGAATTTAGATAAAAAATAGAAGAAACGGGCCGGGCTGAAACTTCATATCATTAACGACATGGACGATATCGTTAACGACATGGACGATATCGTTAACGATATCCATAGATATCGTTAACGATATTGATTTGACAGAATGAAAAATAAAACCTAACTTTCTCCTCATTTCCTCATTCATCCGAAAATCACACAAAAATCCTCACAAATCCAACTTTCTTCCCCAAATTCCCAATGAGAAGATGTTGTGCAAGATCAAATCCCGTCACCCGAGGGTCATTACTCCTTCCTCTCTCGAAGATAATCCTGACATTCCGGGATTCAAACGGTGCCCGGTAGAGAAATCGCTTTGTTTCGAGCGAGAGGACGAGTTCATCGACTTTTCGTTCAATTTGCCCATCAATACTCTTCGCCCGAGGCTCAAGGAACATGCATCAACGGTCCTGGTAACACGAAACTCCCTTAATTTCGAGTTTTTCCCGATTTTAATTCAAAAACCTAGGTTTTAGATTTGTGAAAATTGGTTGATTTGGATGAAATTGATGCATGATTAGGCTTTATACATTAATTATGCATGATTTAGGATGATTTGGAACCCGTTGTGGGGAATTAAAATGCAAAAATTTAGATTTTGAGGGATTGAAATCGCGATAGAGGCTGTTTCTGCCTTTGTCACTATGATATCATTACCGATATCGACTGATATCGTTAACGATATCGATTGATATATTGACTTTTGGTAACGATATCCTGACTTTCGGTAACGATATCAAGAGTGAGGCAGAATGTTTTCTACTTCACCTAAAAAATTATGTTTAAATGTTATCTTAGTTCGTAATTCTCAAAAGAATTAGAGTAAAAGGATACTGGTTCTTGATTTTTAGATTGATCTTTCATATTTTGCTTTTGCCTTTTACAGCCGCAGACCTATACCAACTTCTCTGGTATAGCAACCATGGGGTACTGGTGGAGTCGTACCACCGAAGATCCTGAGCTTCGAGCTGCTATGGACACGACCGGGTTTGGTACATTGCACGGATCCTACCGAGCCACATGCCACACTTGTCTCACCCTACTTTAACTGCCTTGGTGGAGCAGTGGTCTGAGATGACCTACACCTTCCACCTTCTAGTGGGGGAGTTGACCATCACTCCGTCTGACATGGTGGCCATGACTGGTCTCTCTTGGCACCAGGGAGCCATTCATTTCAACATTTTTATGGACCGTTTTCCCATTTCTCACCGAGTCTACAACCGAGTAGAGGAGCTGTTCGATTTGGCCCCGCGCTTAGTTCGGCTTTCTTACAAGGCGCTGAGCTTATATTGGGCTGAGATGGAGGAGGTTCTGGAGGAGTTGCAGGCTCAGTGCGTGCGCTTCGTCGTGATTTACCTGCTGACGGTGCTCTTCTTCCCTGTCGCTTCTAGCAAAATCAACTACGGGTTGATCTCAGCGGTAGAGGATATGGCTTCCATCCCCCTTTTGAACTGGCCAAGGGCCATTTTGGGCCAACTGTACTATGGTTTGGATTGTGCAATGAGGGCTCACGAGAAGGCCCTCAAGTTGAGCTATATTCTTCTCCAGGTATTTAATCATCTTTCAAAATTTGCTGCTCATCTTTGCTTTTATAGCTTCGTTTGACTTTTAGTTTCATTGCAAGTCTGGGCCTTTTCCCACCATATCCTTCCTCACCTGGTCTTCAAGATTGCGGTAGTTTAGTGTGAGCCTCTCTTGCCTGTATGGTGCCGTCCATTAGGGGGACTCTGCCAGTGGCGGACTGGATATCGAGAGTGCCTTCGCGGCCTCACCCGGGAGGAGGTATGAAAGTGATTATTTGACTCCTCAGTTGCCTCTTTTGTTTGATACTCCCATCGTGAATGCATGTTTCTTCTGTTCTGATTGTAGATTAATGAGGATCCTTAAATCCTGGTACTGAACCGGGATGTAGTGGTGACCGTTCGAATGGCTTTTGATGATCGTTGGCTGGTCCTGGAGTCTCCCCTCTCTCTAGAGTGGTATCTAGGGGAGGGGGTCAGATCCTGGCGGACTTTGAGCATCGTAGAGGGACATGTGCCTCCTTGTCCTCCTACTGGCATATTCTGACCCCATCTGATGATCAGATCTGCGCAAGATTGGGCTACCTTCTTTGATGGTGATGGCGTAGCAATCCCTTCCTTCTGTGGCTCATACTTGGCGCATTTGGGGCGCTTGATCCCTCCTTGTCCTCGCATCTCTGATGACGATATGGAGCATTGGCATCGTCGAAAGGCGGTGGAGATGTTGGGAGTGGTTTCTTCCAATGATGAGGAGGAGGAGGTACACGGGGTCCGAGGCGGCGACGATGGTCCGGGTCTTGGCGATGATGCAGTCGGCGGAGGTTGGGAGCATGGAGGCTGCAGCGGCGGTCAAGGTTATGTTGACGCTGGTCCCGTTGATAGCGGGGACCATAGAGGTGGTAGCCCAAGCTCTTCGAGGGTATGGATCTTTTCTTCACTTGATCTCCTTTGGATTTATTTATTTATTACTATGGTTTTTTTGTGAAATAAGTTGACGTAGGGAAGCGAGCTCGGGCACATCGGTCAGGCTCTAGGGATCGAATATATCACGTCCCTGGCTTTGTGGAGGGTCATTCTACCACAGATCTGGATACCAGCTTCTCCCTGATGTCGAGAGTGAGGGAGCGACGGGACTGCACCCTACCTCAGAGCACTTACCCCGTGAGCTTTGCTCCCGATGACACCACTCATGTGAGTTTTATTCTTTGAGACTTTGAATTTCAATTCAGTCGATTCATATCTGACTTTGTTTCTCAAATGGCAGGTTCCCCGGGCTGATGCTGAGCAATATGTCCGCCACTATCTGTCTGCCCGTGAACTGATTGTAGCCTAGAACAGGGCTGCTGAGGTAATCCTGTCAAAAATTTCATGAAAATATGCATTGATTATGCATGTATATGAGATGATTGTGCATGCCCTTTAAATGTTTATGTTATGATGCATGTTCTCCATTGCAGGCTTTGATCGACAACGAGCACCAGGATCTCGTGAACTCCCAGGCTGCTGTTCAGAGTCTCGAGGGTCGTGTGAGAGACCAGGCTCTGAGGATAAGAGACTTGGAGATACAGCTGGCCCAGGCTCAGATTCAGAGGGCTGTTCGCTCGGCGATGTCAGGTGGGAGCCGATCTAGGGGTCATCGGGGAACTCCTTCTCGGTCAGGGATGCGCTGAGGCATGTCAGGGATCAGGGACCCAGAGGATGATAGCCTCATTGCCGGGGTTTCAGAGGCTGAGGAAGATTCCTCTTAGATTCAGCTTTTTCTTGTTTTCTTTCTAACTCCAATTGTAGGGACAACCTTTATTTGTAACTTTTCGGGCACTTCTGACGCTTTTTTACAATTGTTGTTGATTATTTGATTGGATGTTTCTGCCTCAAAATTGTCATCATTTCCAAGCCAAACCTCTTCTGATAATTTTGTCTTTGTAAAGCTTTCTGAGAACTTCAGGTTTATGAAAGGAGAGGGTTTTGCCTTTGAGCGCCAGATCCTCACATGTAATGTTTCATTTCATGCATATGCTTGCTTGTTTGTGGATGCTTTCGTATGAGCATGCAGGAATGAATGTAATTGCTAACGTGTGTGGTTAATGCATGTATAGGTAGCACATGTTTTTGAGAGATTTTATTCAGCTCTTTTCCATATAGCATCCCACAATCAACAGTTTCACACTTTTTTACGTACAATGAAGAATCCTGACTGGGATAAGCTTGACAGATTCAGCTTACGGGGCCTCTGCTATCTTGCTTTTCGCCCTATGAATACAGCTTTGGTCAAGGCTGCAATTTCATTTTGGGACCCGATCGCCCATATCTTCTGATTTTCTCAACAAGAGCTATGCCCAATGGTCGAAGAGTATCAGGCCATCCTTGGACTACCTTGTCCTAGAGCCTTTCCATTTGCAATCCCATCCTTCCACTTTGTTGATGAAGTTAACCTTCGGGGTTTATGGGATTTGGATTTTATAGCTTCTTTCCTTGCTCACCCACCTCATCCTGGGGGATTTCAGGTTGTCGCCGTATTGGAGTGGTGCGTCGATGCCCTGAGATCTCACGTTGCTTGGCCATACATGGTAGCTCTACTCCAAATGTCAGAGTTTATCTACGGAGTTGGTCAAGTTACCCCATTTCGGCTGATGTCCATCATCAATCCACTTTATCAGGGACATTCTCCATCTGCCCTGGCATTGGCGGAGAATCTCATTAGCATGGATATCGCTGTCTCTTGCCATAACCAGGTCGATGATAGTTTCTCGCTTCTCGAGGTAAGCCTATAATAATTACTAATTTTCCCATTCCTCTTGTTTTGCTAAACGGGATTTGTATTAGGTTTGGTTATTGGAGAAGCTTTCCTTAATTGGTGATCCACGGGGGAATCCTTCTGATTATTCACCCGTCGCTTACAACAAGCGAGGCTTGACCACTGAGGGACACTCTCGGATGACCAAGGAGAATTGGATCCAGATACTCAGTACACTAACCTATGATAGGATATGCTAACTTTGCCCCTGGTGGTCAATCACTCATGTCGTAGTCCTGATGTTTAAAGAGGGGATTTTGTTGATGGGCCTATCTCATTCCACCTTCTACTCACCAAGTCGTATATGTAGGCAGTATGGGAGACACCAAAGGATACCTCGGGATGTATGCACCTTCTAAGTTTTGGAGTGGCAACATTCTTGGCCACACAGGTTGCCGATCTTGTGGAGTCAACACACTCAATTTATTGGTCTCGATTACGGGGTAATTGAGACTACGGAGACTGACCAGTTCTACCATGGATGGTTAGGAGCAATCAGGTCTCTGACAGACCCCGGGAGTTACACTTGGGTGACTCGTACATGGTTGAGCGAGGAAGATGGGCTGAGCCCTTATGGTCGTGGATAGGGCCAGTTTAATGAGTCGTTGAGAATGATGCTTATTAAAAGAAGAAAGACTTATCAACTTTTGCTTAGGGCATACCTATGTGGCATAACCCTATTAGATATGTTTGTCTTTTCTTATTACAAATTATTAAACTAACTGTATCGTAAAAAGTTTGTTGTTTACTTGCTCCATTTCAACCATTGACATTCATGCATTTCCCTGAACATTCACATCAAACATTTTTAGCTGGAAATGATATATTTATTAATGAAATGAATTAAAGTACAAATATCTCGAGTGATCCGACTCCTGTCATTAGATAGCCTTCTCAGGTTTTCTAACTAATGAATTTATTCCTCACTCTTTTTGTCCTAAGTTTTGCCTGAATCGCCCTTTTCGGGTTTTCAATTCAGCGGACTATCTTATTTTTTTGAGAAGAAGGAAAAGACCCTAATTTTTGCTCAATCGATAGAGTATCGAATGACGGGCCTGTTTACATATGTATTTTTTATTCGTATTGCTTTTTTTAGATTTATTTCTTTTCCTAGACATGGTAGCATTTAAGTCTATCTTGATTAATGGGGTTGACGAATTCATTGCCGTCCATATCCATGATCCTTACCGCTCCTTTACTCATCACTTTCTTAACTACAAATGGGCCTTCCCAGTTGGGTCTGAACTTTCCTCTAGCATCCATGTTTGATGGTTTTAACTACTTCAATACCAAATCTCCTGCCTTCAAGGGTTGCCTCTAGTGCTTGACTTTGTTATTGTATGCTCTGGCCATCCGTTGTTGATACATCTGTAGATGATCTAAGGCTTTTAGGCGATGTTCATCGATCATGTTGAGCTGTTCAATCTCGCTCTGGCCCATTTCGATTCTCACAATTTGGCTTCCAGTGCTATTCTCAAGGAACCCTCTTCCGTTTCCACCTGTAAAACTACTTCCATTCCATATAGAGTGAGAATGGAGTTTGATTTGTGGGGGTCTGAATGCTCGTTCTATAACCCCAGACTGCGAAAGGTAACTTATCTGCCCAATCTCGATAGGTAGTCACCATCTTACTTAGGATCTTCTTGATGGACTTGTTGGCTGCTTCTAATACCCCATTAACTTGCGGTCTGTATGGTGAAGAGCGGTGATGCTTGATGCCATATTTCTCCAGGAGTTCTGATGTTGCCCCTTGGAATTGCACACCGTTATCTGAGACGATGTGATGGGGGATCCCATACCGAGTGAAGATGTGCTTTTCTATGAACTTGGCCATTTTCTTGGCGGTGATATTGGAGTAGGATTCATCTTCTACCCACTTAGAAAAGTAGTCAACTACCACTATGATAAATTTGTGGTAGTTGCTGGAGGAAGGGCGAATCTCTCCAATTATATCTATCCCCCACGCCGAGAATGGCCAAGGAGTAGATAAATTGTGGAGATTCGAGGGAGGTACATTACTAAGGTCTCCGTAGATTTGGCATTAGTGGAATTTCTTAACCTCTGCGAAGCAGTCAGCGACCTTAGTGGTCCAGTAATACCCTTAACGTTGTATCTTCTTTGCTAGGGCTAAACCATTTATGTGTGGGCCACAATCACCTGCATGGAGCCTCTGAATGACAAGTAAAGCCTCCTTCTCGGTCAAACAACGAAGTAACAAACCTTCTGGAGTACGTCGAAATAAATCATTGTCGAGAAGTCTGAATTAGACAGCTAGACGGCGAAGGGAAGTGCGCTCAGAATCTGTGGCACCCTCAGGGTAGATCCCATCTTTCAAGAACTGGACAATATCAAAATACCAACAATCCGAGTCCGAGTCTTCATCAACTATCACGGCTCTGCAATAAAAGGGCTCTTTGGCTGATTGAAGGATTAATGGTTTGATGGGCTGGGTCTGGGCCATTCCCATATAGAGGCTAGAGCAGCTAAAGAATCTGCCATTTAATTCTCTTCACACGATACATGATGAAAAACACATTTTTCAAACTTAGTGGAGGCCACCCAGACTGCTTCCAGATAGGGACGAAGTGATTCCTCTTTGATTTCCCAATTGCCAGTTACCTGCCGAATTACTAGAGCTGAATCTCCGATAACAAAAACTTCTTTGTCTTTTACCCTTCCTAATGCTTCCAAGCCGAAAAGACATGCTTCATATTCTGCCCGGTTACTTGTGACAGGGAACTCCAAGCGCTTGGATAATGGAATGACCTCATTCTGAGGTGTGATCAAAACTACGCCTAGGCCTACTCCGTTGCGATTCATTGCACCGTTGAAGTACATAGTCCATCCCTTCTTCACTTGTTCTACCAAAGAGAGTTGTTCATCTGGGAATTCTAGGTTATCCACATAATCGGAAGCGATTACCTGATTGGCTAAGAATTCTGCCACTGCTCGTCCTTTGATGACCTTCTTGGTGACGTACTCAATGTCGAACTCGGAGAGGAGTACCAACCATTAGTAAAGCTTTCCTGCTAGTGTGGGAGATTGGCATAAATACCTCATGGGGTCAACCTTAGCCACTGCCTGAATTCGATAGGATTGGAAGTAGTGACGCAACTCCTTTGTCAACCAAACCATTACCGCACAAATCTTATCCACCATCGTGTAGTGGGTTTCATTCTCTAGCAACTTCTTGCGCAAGTAGTATATCGCGTGCTCTTTCTTACTATCATCTTCCTGTACCAGCATGGCTCCAATAGAAGACTCTTCAACGGCCAAGTATAGGATAAGAGGATGCCCTGAGATAGGAGGCTTCAGAACGGGAGGCTTGATCAGGTATTGCTTGATCTTTTCGAATGCGATCTGGCATTGATCATTCCACACAACCGGTTGTTGTTTCGTAACAACTTGAAGATCGGGTCACAGATAGTAGTTAAGCGGGCGATGAACCTGCTAACGTACTGTAGGGATCCCAAGATTGACCGTACTTCTTTCTCTGTCTTCGGCCCAAGCATTTCCCTAATAGCTTGGCTCTTATCGGGGTCCATTTCAATTCCCCTTTGGCTCATTATGTGGCCTAGCAACTTTCCTGAGGTGACCCCAAATACACATATCTTTGGGTTTAGGCGTAAGTTATATTTCTCAATTCGAGTAAGAAAATGATAGAGGACTGCAGAATGTTCTTCGCGAGTGTTGGATTTGACCCACATGTCATCCATATATACTTCAACTTCCTTATGGATTAAGTCATGCAGCAGAGCCATTGCAGCTCTCTGATAGGTTGCCCCTGCGTTCTTCAATCCAAAAGGCATCACTCTGTAATAATAAACCCCCCACTCGGTGATGAAGGTGATCTTGATCTTGTCTTCGATGGCAATGAGGATTTGATGTAGCCTGAGAAACCATCCATAAATGAATACATGGCAGCCCTAGCAGCACTGTCAACCAAGATGTCAATATGAGGCAAAGGGAAATCATCCTTTGGTGAAGCTTTGTTTAGATCTCGGAAGTCAACTCATACCCGAACTTTTTCATCTTTCTTCGCTACTAGTACAATGTTAGCGATCCAGGTTTGATACTCGACCACTTCTAAGAACTTGGCTTCTATCTGCTTGGCAAATTCCACTTTCACCTTTTCGGCCCATTCCGGTCGCAATCTCCACAACTTTTGCTTGACTGGCTTGACTTGTGGATCGGTGGGGATCTATGTTCTACGATGGCTCTATCAACCCCTGGCATGTCTTCGTAGGACCATGAAAAAGCTACCACGTGTTTTCTAAGTACATTTTTAATCTCACTCTCTTCTTCAAGAGTCAAATCACTCGAAATCATCACCATTTTAGGTGATTCCCTCTGTACCTAAATTGATTTCATGCAATGCAGTATCAGTTATGCTGAAAACATTGTGTGAATGATCATGAAAATGCATGTCACCATCTGGCAAGACATCACAAAAGTAAGCAAAGTTCTTATTCAGTAAATGAAATGCCTCATAGGCAAAGTTATTAGCATAAAAAACATTTGCAATATTAAAAATTACATCACTAGCATCATTCTCCTCTACAGGCGGAGGGTCTTCACTTATCACTGCAGTTGTCTCTTCAACAGTGGGCTCAATAGGTCTTACCTTTTTCTCCACGGTTGCGGCTTTGGTGATGGCCTCTACGGCTGCTGCTAGCTGGTCTTTAGTGTTCCCACCCTTCTTCATCAGAACTGCAAGGGCTTTAGTGATTGCTTCAATAGCGTCTTGGACATCCTCCTCCACAAGTTTAGATTTAGGTTCATCTTCGATGAATATCTTGGACTTCCCCTTGCTCTTGGTCGCTGCAATAATTACTCCAGACTGTTCTCCTTTAGAATGATCAACCTTCCCCAAGCCATCCACTGACTCAATAATAGGAGCTATCATACACTCCTTGGTGAAATCTTATACATCATCGAAGATTTCAAATCCTGGCACGGACTCCCCATCCTTTATCATGGGTTCAACATCCCCCAAGTATTATTTCTCACCCTCGATGGTGCACACACTAACCATGTTGCAGAAGAGTGGTCATTTGTGCTTGTAGATTTTGTGTTTGGGGGTAAACCCAAGTCCAGCTCTAGGGGTCAATAGGAGAGGTTCTATGGCTTCCACTATCCCCTGGTGATACTTTTCGAGCCCTCTACGGGGAATAAATCCTTGCCTCTTCATAATTCGTTCAGACCCGCCGAGAAGTAGCGGTAGCCCATGGGAATCATCTTTCTCTTCTCCATTTTCCATTGGTTGATCATAGCCACCCGTGGACCTTGTTCCCCGAATGTTGCCACCGCCATTAAAGACTCTTCGTCTACCTCTATAGTAACTGGTTTTCCCTGATGAACCAGCTTGATCTTCTGGTGGAGTGTGGATGGCATTGCGCCAATGGCATGGATCCAGGGCCTTCCCAATAGTAAGGAGTACGAGACAGGTATGTCTAGTACAGTGAACTTCACCTCGGATTTCACCTCATTAATCGCTACGGTTGTAGTAAATGTACCTACCACCCCACGCTTCGAGTCATCGTAGGCCTGGATAATAGTGTCAGACCTTTCCAGCATTGCTTCATTTAATCCCAAGTAAGGTAGCACCTTTAGTGGGCACAAATTCAGGGTCGAACCATCATCCACCATGACGCACGGAATGGACCTGTCAAAGATATTGACCCTGATGAAGAGGGCCTTGTTGTGGTTTCGTTATTCCGGTGGTAGATCAGACTGGTTGAACGTGATGGCAAGGATTTTCTTCAGGGGTATCCCCTCCCCTATGGCCGAGCACATCTCGATCACCGAAGTGGTCGGTGTCGCTTCCATCTCCATTAGTTTCTGCACTAACTCTCGGCGATGCGCCTTGGAGAAACCCAAAAGCTGCCATATGCTGTACTTGGCCTGTATATTCTTCAGCTGATTGACCAGGGGGTCTACTTCCAGTTCATCTTCATTTACCACCGGTGGTAGAGGTGGCTCTGTGTTATCTCTAGTAATTTCCTCAGCCGAGGAATTCCCAAGCTGGATCGGGTTATTTCTGAAAATTCTGCCGCTACGGGTCGCTCTCAGAACTCCATCTTCTATCTCATGACCTGCTCTTCTTCCAGCCTCGAATTAATCATGTTCATTGTTCCATCGAACCGCGGGAGCGGGTTAGTCTTCGTGCTGGGCTTTAGCCTTGGTTCTGCTACCACTCCATCCTTAACCAGCTTTTGGATGGCTTTCAAAAGATCTTGGCAATGGTTCGTATGATGTCCCATAGTTACATGGTAGTTTCAAAAATTTGGCCTATCTTCCCGATTGGGTGGTGACCAGGTTTTCAACTATCAAGCTATTTTATCTCCCGTAGTTTGGAGAAGAGAAAGCCGAGGTTAGCTTCATATGGGGAGATCCCATGATATTCTTCCTTTGATAATCTTGCTACCACGACAGGTTCTTGTTCGATCACCCGGATTGTAGCTTGCTTCCCCTTTAACTGCATGGGGTAGGAGGATGCTGCCCCGGAGTCATTCTTCCGAGACCACGACTTGCTAACTAGCTGTTCTTTAGGTGTCCCCTCGATGAATTCGAGCCACTATTTTTGCTCCACCTTTTCAAAAACTGCATTATAAGAAGGATAAGCATCCATTCCTAACTTCTCCCTGTATTCCGGTAGGGCCTCAGCTATCAACGTTGCAATCATCTCGACAGACTGAGATGATCTTTTAGCAACACCTGTGTAGCCATCCATCGGGTGTAGTACGGTTTTAACGGCTCTCCTGGTTTTTGTCTCATAGCTTCCAAGTTCTGCATGGTTACCTTCATCTGAGAATTAAAACCGTACTGTTCTATCAAGGCTGCCGAAAGGAGTCCCCAGTTTTGGGACACCTCTGGGGGAAGATTATGGTACCACCGGTTGGCCGGGGGTGCCAAAGTGACTATGAACATTTTTGCTCGCATTTTGTCTTTGACTCGTCATGCTCTCATCATAATCTGGTAGTTGGTTAGGTGAGCTTGGGGATCACCTTCCCCATCAAATTTCACTATCTCTGGCATGGTAAAGTTCTCAGAGAGCCACTCATCACTTGGTGCAGTTGGAAATACCGAGTAGGTGGTGGCCTGGTAGCCTGGGTGATGTGCCGCGTGGGTAGCCGAAAACTGATGCCATAGATCTTCCATACTAGTTTGGGGAGCTGAGTAACCAGTCTCCGGCCTGGCTGAACCGTTGAACTAACCATATGGAGCCTGTGGATATACTGGGCCCCTGGGAGGAATTCCATAAGTTGGTTAAGGCGGGAATTGACCCTGGTATTGCATAGCCATAGGGTTATTTGCACCATAATTGTAAGGTGGAATTGGGAAATTTGGGTGAGATCCAGGCGGAGGATAGGACGTCGACCTACTTAGAATGAACCCTGAGGACGGTGCTCCCAGACCTGCTGTGGCTGTGAGTTGCTAAAACCCTTGATAGTAACTTAGTTGTGTGGGCTGAGTCGGCAGCTCCACCATCAACTGATCCGCCACTCCTGTCATCTGACCATTACTGCTTGTTGCCTGGCCTGCCTCGGAGCCATTCAGTCCAAATTGGAAAGGGGACTGTGTCTGTGGGAATGTGGGCCCCGCCTGGCCAACTTGGAACTGGTTATTAAGAGACGGGAGGACATGAGGGGTAGAGCCAGGTCTCCCAATTGTAGGATGAGTGGTAGCAACATGACCATGGAGGTTATCAATGGGCTCTTATCTGTCACCCTGCCCTCTGGTTATCTAGGGCGAGAGTGTAATTGGATGGCTTGAGCGAACTGGTCACTGTGGAGAAATGCGTTGAGAGCATTGGCTATTTCCTGGCCTATCATAGGCTGGGAAGTAGCAGGCCCACCCTGGTCTGGTTGATTAGTTCCCCCTGGCACGTTTTGTTGGTCAGCCATTCCGTAGATTTTCCCCGAGTTGTTAACTGATCTTCGTCCTGAGCTGAACCTTGAACCTGAATCTAAACCTGAATCTTCGCTGGAATCCGTGTGCGGAAGACCCTCTATAAATGATTCTGTTTGGCGAGCCACGATGGGAGATATTCGAATGAGATGATGACCTCGACCGCTTCCAAGATTTAACTGAAGCAAGGATAATTCATGGACTAGTGCATGTAATGCTTATGAAATGGCTGCAATACAAAGATTAGTATACCATAATGAGTGAAAAGTTGTTGGAAACAAAGAGGTAAGTGTGGTTTGCCAATCCTTTTTAAACAAACCGGGGTTAGTCATTAGTAATAAAGACGTGACTCAAATGATAACAAGACCCGACCCGTGTGGTGAGTTCTTGAAGTGAAGGTGACCCATGTTTTGCCAATCCTTTTGAACAAAACAGGTGGATCACCATATTACCCATGTGGTAATAGGCTTATGGTTGAGGTGTGACACGCGTTTTGCCAACCCAACAAAATAGTGAAGTTTGCCTATTACTCAAGTAGCAATAAGCATTCCAAAATCGTTTAAAGGGGATTGCATCATGGAGATGTAAGTGTGTGTTTGCCAATCCTTTTGAAATAAACAAATCATCCAATGACAGTATGCTTTTGCATTTTGATGGGTTGGCCTTGATGAGTTCAAGCTCAGGCAGAATAATGCGTTATACCCTATGTTTTTGGGAGTGAGGTGTTCCAAGAGATTCATGTGTGAGAACATAAACATGGGTGACCCTAATCTTAGGTGACACTGTCTCATCGTGTCTCTAATTCTAAGTTCAAGTTCGGGTAGAACAATGCGTCATACCCTAAGCTTAGAATTCCATGTATCTAAGCGGATAAAGGTCTAAGTGTTTATCGAACACTAATTTGAAATGGGTAGGTATTTTCCCCGTTAGGGCTTTTGGTATGTTTGATTACCCCAGAAGGGTTGTGAGTTGGATGCCAAGTTGACATCTTAAAGATGATGTGTAGGGTGATATAATCTATAATGTCAACTGTGCCTAAACGGACGACGTGATATGAGTGTGTGCATTAAAGTGTCTGTACAAAAATTGTGGGTTAGCATGATGCTCTTCATGAAATAAATATGGTGATGTGATGAACACATAGCACATAGCACACAACGTATCACTTCCAACCTTATGTCTCCTGCATATAAGGGGTAGGCTCTTAATATCTAGGTTTGGATCATCTTAATATCGTGAAGTATTAAGGAGTGAACTTGCATAAAAAGATGCATTTGTTTTGGTAAACCTAGGGAAAATGTTTACGGTTTCCTTATATGAGCTTGGACATGGTTGTTGATGTAGAAGGTTTTTGTTACACTGTGATACGCTTTTCCCACTTTTTCAAGGGATTCCATGCGGTATGGCAACAAGTGATCCACTCGTTAGGTTCCTTCGATCACCAGGGGGTCATGAAGTATACTTTCGCAAGCTTCACGGTCAAAATTGGGCACCTTAACCTTAATGGCTAATCCGTTTAATGCATATGCTTTGTTCAATATTTTAACTATGGGTTAACTCATTTGACGACTTTTCAATACTCTTCCAAAATCTTTTACACTTTTAAGTTTATAAAAAGATGTCTCCAGTAGAGTCGCCACTGTGAGAGGATGACGTTTAACCCGCGCGGATGCCACGAGGCGCCGGCCCCATGAGATGAGGTGTGGGGTTTTCGAAAACTTAAGGCGTTAAGAGAGCGCATTGAGAAAGAGGTTCCCATGGAGGAGAACCGAATTATACTTGAAAATAAATGGGTTCCAAGTACAAAAGACTCGAGATCAAGATCTCTAGTCTATATTACAGAGTCGCCACCCGGATCAGCTCTTCCGGGAAATTTCGGTACAGCTTAGATCCGTATGCCTAATCTGTACCACAAAGTAGAGATTCGGGTCCTGAATGAGTTATATATTTCATCGTCATTTGAGTTAAATTACACTATGAGTGAGAAACCACGTTTACAATATTTGAACTAAACTAGATGTTTTCAGTTTATATTCATAAGTAAATTACGAAAAGCATTAAATAAATGCGGAAAAGTAAATTAATAAATTACAAAACTCGGGGGATACAACCACCCACCTAATCTATTAATTACAGTTCTCGTACAGATATTTGCGATACCCGAAGGAAATTAAATCCTAGGTATTCATCTAACCTGCATCCACAAGGGTTAGCACGAGATATATCACATATGTTCGATTTTGATTTTAGCGAGGCCCGCGTGACCTAATTAAAACATCGATGGTTCAAAATTGTTATTTGGAATAAAAATGGTTCATTTTTATTTACACGTATGTTGGTCGATTTTATTAGTGAAAATGACCACATGGCATAATGGTGAGGATTGTTATCCCGGAACACATTTCATTCCCTTCGTGGGGGTGACCTAAAACGACGTTTAGAAACGTAAATCTAGGCCAAACATGCACGTTAATAAATCACACATAGATCCAAATAATTACAATTTAGGGGTTTGTTACCCCCAATGATGTGTTTTCAGACTTAGTATGGTCTCAGCGGGTTGTTCCGGGCTCGAACAATTCGAAACGGAGCGAAACAAAGAAAAAATACATTCTGCCACACTGATATCGTTACCGAAACTGGCGATATCATTACCGAAACTAAAGATACCATTACCGAGACTGGTGATATCATTACCGAAACTAAAGATATCGTTACCGAGACAGGCAATATCGTTAACGGTATCGATTTTCTAGACCTGCATGAAAACACAAAAAAATAGCAGAAATGGCACAAAAAACCTAATCCAAACTTCAAATGATCATAACTTTTTCTATACTTAACGGATTTTAATGATCTTTATCATTCTGGAAAGCTCAAGATGTGTAGAATATGTCTGTCTAAAGAAAATACTAAAAAAATTCTGAATCATACTGGAAATTACAGTAAATATAAAGGTGCGCAGAAAATGATAACAACCGAAAATAAAATGAAACTTCAAAAATGAAAAGAATGTAAATAAACACGACTCTAGGAACTCAGAGGCTAACCCTGTAGCTGTGAATCATCTTTGTTCGGTCCACGAAAACACCCGGAAAGTCCTCGTTTCTTTAGTTCGATTTTTGTGGTTTTGACGAAAACAGAGATTAGAGGTCTGCTTGTTGAAAGAAGGCAGTGCCTCCTAGATGCGATGAGTGAAATGAGAGAGGGAACAACAAGAGATACGTCTTCCTTTGGTTAAGATTATGAAAAATCTCTAAAATGTAAACTTTAGACTTTGGTTTTTTTTGTTTGTGTTTGGGATTTTTTATGGCTGTCTTTGCTGAGTTCTTGATGTAGAGAACTTGTTGTGTTTTTCTCTGGAAAAACTCCTCCTCCAAAATGACTAAAACCTTTTCTTTTTGTGGACTCCCTTTAATCCAAAATTCATCCACTTACACCCCACCCATTTTATCTCTTCTCCATTATTTCTTCCCCCTTGTCAGTTGGTAGCTTCTTGACAAAGCATTTGGTGAAAAAAGTCCGGATTATGGGTGAGAAATAAGTATTTTTTATGAAAAAATGATGCCAACCTTTTCTGACTGTCTGCACCATCGATATCGTCAACGATAAGGAGTGATATCGTTAATGATATCCATGGATATCGTTAACGATATCTCTCCATATCGTTAACGATATTGAGTGGCCTAGTGGGCTTTTCTTGGTTTGGGCTTTTAAATAGGGGAGAATAGCCCAAAGAAAAAGGTAGATGATTTTCGAGTGATTTCAGGACCCTGCAAAATGCAAAACTCTAACAAAGGAAAATATTACAGCTTCATCATCGAACTCACGAGTCGGCAGTAAAAATCCCGTGCTCATAGGTATCATGATATCGTTACCGATGTCAGAATATCGTTCAACGCTATTGACTTGCAGAATACATGCAGTTTTTAGGTTTCAGTGTAATTTTCACATTTTCACGTACATAAACACATATATATGATATAAACACGTGAAGCATGACTCTAGGAACTCAAAGGCTTACCCCGTAGCTGTGAATCCACTTTGTTCAGTCTATGAAAATACCCGGAAAGTCCTCCTTATTTCTTTGGCTCGGTTTTGCGGTTTTGACAAAAATGGAGAGTAGAGGTCTACTCTTTGAGGGAAGGTAGTGCTTCCTAGATATGGTGTGTAAAATGAGAAAGGGAAGAACTAGAGGTACTTCTTCCTTTGGGTTTAGATCTCAAAGTCTTAAGAAATCTAAGTTTTTGGCAAATCCTTCTTTGTGGTGTTTTTCTTGGGTTTTCTCTGGTTTTTTTTTTCTCCAGAAAAACGAACTCCCTTTTTCACTGATGAACCCCTCCCCCTTGTAGCTGAAAACCAACTCATTTTTATGGGCTCCCTTCAATCCAAAAGTCTCCCACTTGCACAAGTGGTACACCCACTAATCTTGTCCTTTTTCCATTATTTTCTCCCACCATGTGGGTTGGCATAATGGTGACAGGCTGTTAGATGGGAAAAGTCCAAAATAATGGGGTGAGTATGGGTGTTTTTTGACCAAACAATGCAGAAATTACTTTTTGGTCTGTTTGTAAGATTGATATCGTTAACGATATCGGCAATATCGTTAACGATATGACACATACAGGCTGGCTTTTTTATTTATTCAAGCTTTTTAAGGAAACAGGGGCCCACAGAAACAAGGCAGATGATTTCTGGATGATTTTAGAACCCTGCAAAATGCAAAAAAGGTAACGAAGGAAAAATTACAGCTTCATCATCGAACTCGTGAGTCGTGAGTAAAAATCCCGTGCTTACAAGCTGCCCCTCATGGGATCACTGCTGATATGAGATCAGTAGGTCCCACCATTGAAAGAGTAGCGGGGTTTAAAGATAATACCTACCCGGTCGTGGTTGACACTCTTTGGGGAAGATGGCTGGAAGCTTTCAACTTGGTGCGGTGTCTTTTCAGGGATTGATCTCTCGATGCCCCTAGTGCATTGCCCGTTTGGTAATGATTGCCCCTCAAAGGTTGACCTTTGTCTAGTTAATATTGTCAGAACCATTGGGGAGAGAACGTTGACTAGTTGCCTCCATTCTCCTGGTAGAGAATCCCCTATGTAGGCTGTGGAAAGCCTACTTACGACGTGAACCATAGGAAATCCACTAATCGTAAGAAGGCCGGGACAAGGCGTGAGCTATAGAAAGTTCGTTGACTATTTTAAGTTCAAGAGTGGTAAACTATGGAAAGTTCATTTGACTATGGAAAGTCAGGAATTTTTGAACTGTAGAAAGTTTGTTTGTCTGTAGAAAGTTAGAAAATGGGGAACTGTAGAAAGTTCGTTTGACTGTAAAGAGTAAGAAAATGGTGAACTATAGAAAGTTCGTTTTATTATAAAAAGTTAGGATTTTGAACTATAGAAAGTTCGTTTGACTATAAAAAGTCAGAAATTTTCAAACTGTAGAAAGTTCGATTGACTGTAAAAAGTCAGAAAATGGTGTACTTTAGAAAGTTTGTCTGACAGTAAAAAGTCAGAAAATTGTGATCAATGTAAGTTATGAATGCATGTTATAATTTCTTAATTGAGATTTGCTGAAAGAAAAATTTTTTGCCCCTTCAATCAAGAATTAAAAAGGTGTTGGTTTCTCAGGTCGGTATGACCGAGTTTCAAAAATATCTTTGTCAAGCCCCAATAGTTTGCGGGTCATCTTCAAAGTTAAAATACACTGAAAAAATGAATCTTAAAGGGTAAAAATGAACTTGGGCTGAAAATGAAAGAATTGGGTTTGCTTGAAAGCCCATATCGTTAACGATATGGGTTGATATCGTTAACGATATGGCAGTGATAGGATAAAAAAATAAAACCTAACGTTTTTCTCCCCTCTTTCATTCATCCGAAAACAGCCTCTCATCCTCTCCAAAGATCATTTTCTTTCTTCGAATTCTCAAGCAAAATGTTGTGCAAAATCAAGTCTCGCAACCCAAGGGTCGTTTCCCCCTCCTCTCTCAATGCTAACCCTGACTTTCCGGGATTCAAACGGTGTCCCATGGAGAAAGCTTTTTACTTCGGGGGGGAAGACGAGTTCATCGATTTTTCCATCGATTCTTCGATCACTACTCTCCACCCGAGGCTCAGGTAGTCCAGGTAACCCAAAACTTTCTCAATTTCGAGTTTTTCTCGATTGCCATTTGAAAACCTAGGTTTTAGATTTGTGAAAATCACTTGATTTAGATGAAATTGATGCATGATTAGGCTTTATACATTGATTATGCATAGTTTATGATGATTTGGAACTCGATGTGGGGGATTAAAATGCGAAATTTTGGATTTTTAAGGGCTGGAATTGCGGCAGAATGTATTCTGCCTCTGCAATTGTGATATCGTTAGAGATATCACCGATACCGTTATCGATATCACCGATACCATTAGCGATATCACCGATATCGTTAATGATATCGGCCGATATCGTTAACGATATTGCAGAGACAAAGGCAGAAAGTTTTCTACCTCATCTAAAAATCGCATTTGGTCACTATTTCAGCCTAGTTTAAAGTTCCCGAAAGAATTAAAGCTCTTTATTTGTGATAAAAGGATACTGAATCTCACATCGGTTTTGAGATTGATCTTCTGCATTTTGTTTCTGTCTTTTGCAACAGCAGACCAATACCAACTTTTCTGGTACTAGTGGAGTCGCACTACCGGAGATCCAGAGCTTCGAGCTGCCATTGACCCCACTGGGTTTGGCATGCTCGCACTGATTTTGCCGAGTCACATACCTCATTTCTCTCACCCTGCTCTCACTACCTTGGTTGAGCGGTGGTCCGAGACCACCCACACATTCCACCTTCTAGTGGGAGAGTTGACCGTCACTCCTTCCGATGTGCTGGCGATAACGGGCCTCTCCTGGCATCCAGGGGCCATCCATTTCGACGTATTCATGGACCGCTTCTCCACTACTCGTCAGGTCATCAATCGGGTATACGAATTGTTTGGTTTGGCCCCGCGCTCGGGTCGACTCTCTTATAAGGAGTTGAGCCTGTATTAGGTCACGATGGAGGTGGTACCTGAGGAGTCACGGGTTCAGTGCATGCACTCCTTCCTTATTTGCTTGCTGACAGTGCTCTTCCTCCCCGTCGCTTCCAGTAAGGTCAACTACAGGTTGATCTCCACAATGGAGGATGTGACGATCATCCCGATCTTGAACTGGCCAAGGGCCATCTTAGGCCAAATGTATTATAGTTTAGATTACGCGATGAGGGCTCACGAGAAGGCCCTCAAGTTGAGTCACATACTCCTCCAGGTGATTGATCGTCTTTCAGACTTTATTTCTTATTTCTCTATATTTTCATGGCTTTGTTCGACTTTGATTTCACTGCAGGTCTGGGCCTTTTCCTACCAGATTCTTCCACATCCGATCTTTAAGATCGATCCGATCCAGGGTGAGCCCCTGTTAGCCATTTGGTGCCGTCCATTCGGTGGTCTCCTCCAATGGAGAATAGGATATTGAGAGCGTTTTCACCATCTGATCACCGAGCAGGTATTGAGTTGCTCCTTTGAATATTTTTGTCTTTATTTCTGACTGTATCGTTACAATCAATAAGTTCTCTTCTTATTGCAGATTGAATCAAATCCTTGGACCACCGTGCCAAATCGGGATGCGATGGTGACTGTGAGGATTGATGTTGATGACCACCGGCTAGCCTTAGAGTCTTCCCTCTCTCTCAAGTGGTACCTGGGGGAGAGGGTCCGGTCTTGGCTGACTTCAACCTTACGGATTAGCCTATGCCTCCTAGCCATCCTACCGGCATTTTCTGGCCGCACCTGACGATTAGATCTGAGGTGGATTAAGCTACAATCTTTGAAGGTAACGGTATGATGGCTCCTTCCGTCAGTGGCTCTTACTTGGCGCACCTAGGGTGCCTAATTTCTCCTTGCCCCCATAATTCTTTTGATGATACGGAGGATTGGCATCGCCAAAAGGCGGTAGAGATGATGGGCGTGATTTCCTCTGATGATGAGGAGGAGGAATTACGTAGAGGTGGCGACAACGATGGTCCTGATAATGGCCCCAGTCCTGGAGGTGATGACATCGGTGGTGGGGTCTTCGTCAATGGTAGCGACCATCCTGTTAGCAACGGAGGCCACAGAGGTGGTGGTGACGATCATGGCTATATGGGAGGTGACGGTGGCGGAGGCCACGACGGTGGTGGTGACGGTCCTGCTGGTAGAGGGGCCCACAGAGGTGGCGGCCCAAGCTCTTCGAGGGTATGAATCTCTTCTCAACTTGATCTCCTTTGGATTCTTATTATTTTTATTTTGTATTTATGGCTTTTGTTAAACAGGTTGACGTAGGGAAGCAAGCTCATACACATCGGTCAGGCTCTGAGGACCGGATGTAGCACATCCCTAGCTTTGTGGATGGCCATTCTACCATGTATCTAAAGACCAACTTTTCACTGATGGTGAGAGTGTGGGAGGGATGAATTATACCCTGCCCTAGAGCACGTATCCCGTGAGCTTTGCTCCTGATGATACCACTCATGTGAGTCTTGTCCTTTGAGGCTTTGACTTTCAATTCCTTCAATTCATATCTTGACTTTGCTTCTCAAATGGCAGGTTCCCCGGGCTGATGCTAAGCTATATGTCCGCAACTACCTATCTGCTCGTGACCTGATCATTACGCAGAACTAGACGGCTGAGGTAATCCTATTCAAAATTTCATGAAAATATGCACTAGTTATGCATGCATGTGAGATGATTGTGCATGCCTCTTAAATGATTATGTTATGATGCATGTTCTCCATTGCAGGCCTTGATCTCCAATGAGCACCAGGATCTCCTGAATTCCCAGACTACTATCCAGAGTCTTGAGGGTCATGTGAGAGATCAAACTCTGAGGATAGAGGACCTAGAGAGACAGCTGGCTCAGGCTCAAGCCTAGAGGGTTGCTCATCCGGCGATGTCAGGTGGGACCCAATCTAGGGTGCGCCGGGGAACTTCTTCTCGATTGAGTATGTGCCGAGGCAAGTCGGGGAGCAGGGATTTAGAGACGGACAGTCGCATCGCCGGGACCACAGAGGATGAGGAGGATTCTTCCTAGATTTGGATGTTTTTTTCTTTTTCTGTTCTTTTGTAGTTGGGATAAAATTTTCTATAGCTTTTTGAGTGCTACTGACGCTTTCTGCACAATGATACTAGATATTTTGATTTGATGTTTTTTATACCACATCTCGAACCAGACCCTTTTAGATAACTTCGCCTTGTTGAACTTTTTGAAAACTTCAAGCTTATGAAAGGATAAGAGAATATTGGCCTTTGCGTGCCAGGTCCTCTCATGTGGTGTTTTATTTCATGAATATTCTTACTTGTTTGTGAATGATTTCGTATATGCATGGATGAATGTTATTTCTAATGCATGGTTAATGTGTGTGTAGGCAATATAGGTCTTCGAGATTTCCTTTAGCTCTTTTCATGCTTTTCTTCAAATGGCATCACACAATCAACAGCTTCAAACTTTCTTACACACACTGAAGAATCCTGACTAGGATAAACTCGAGAAGTTTGGCTTATGGGGCCTCTGCTATCTCGCTTTCCACCTTGTGAATACGGCTTTGGTCAGGGCTCCAGTTTCATTTTAGGACCCAATCGCCCCATGTGTTTCAGTTTTCTCACCAAGAATTATGCCCAATGATCGAGGAGTATCAAGCCATCCTCGGACTACCTTATCCTTGAGCTTTCCCATTTGCGATCCCATCCTTCCACTTTGGTAACGAAGCTGACCTCTAGGGCTTGGAACTTGGATTTTGTGGCCTCTTTTCTTACTCACCCACTGTATCCTGGGAGATTTTGGGTTTTCGCTGTGCTGGAGTGGTGCATCAGTGCCCCTAGATCTCATATTGCCTGGCCGTATATGGTGGCTCTACTTCTGATGTCAGAATTTATCTATGGAGTTGGTCATGTTACCCCGTTTCGGCTAATGTCTGTTATCAATCCACTTCATTAGGGAAATTCTCCATCTAAACTAGCACTAGCGGAGAACCTCCTTAGCATGGATACCGCTATCTCTTTCCTTGATCTGGTTGATGATCGTTTCATGCTTCTCGAGGTAAGCTTGCAATGATTATTGATTTTCCTCTTTTTCTTGCTTTGCTAAACAAGGTTTGTATCAGGTTTGGTTATTGGAGAAGCTTTCTCTGATTGGCGATCCACGGGGGAATCCTTTTGACTATTCGCCTGTTGCATACAACAGGCGGGGTTTGATCACTCAAGGACATTCCTAGATGGATGAACAGGACTGGATCTAGGTGTTCGGCCAGGTCTCTGATGACAGAATTCGTTGGTTTTGCCCTTGGTCGGTGATCACTCACATCGCCATCTTAATGCATTAAGATGGGATTTTGTTGATGAGCCTGTATCATTCTACGTTCTATTCACCCAGCTGTATCTGTAGGCAGTATGATAGGTGCCAAAGAATACCGCGCAGCATATGTATTTCTCAGGTTTTCGAGTGGAATCATTCTTGTCCAGACAGGTTACCTGTCTTATAGATTCAGCACACTCGATTCGCTTATCTTGACTACGGGGTAACCGAGACTACGGAGACTGACAGGTTCTACCGTGATAGACCCTGGGCATTATGCTTGGGTGATGCTCGAGTGGTTGAGAGAGGAAGATGGGCTGAGCCCTTATGGTCGTAGATAGAGCCATTTGGATGAATTTGTCAAGAATGATGTTGTTTTAATAAAAGAAGAAAACTAATCGACTTTTGCTTAGGACATACCAGTGTGATATGACTCTATCGGATTTGTTTGTCTTTTCTTTTCCTAATTACAAATTATTGGATTGTATCGTAAAATGCTTTGTTGTTTACTTATGACATTTTAGCCATTGGCATTCATGCATTTCCCTGAACATACACATTAAACATTTTCAGCCAGAAATGATATCTTTATTGATGAAATAAATTGAAGTACAAATATTTAAAGTGATCCGACTCCTATCATTAGTTAGGCCTCTCAGGTTTTCTAACTAATGAATTTATTCCTCACTCTTTGTCCTAAGTTTTTCCTGAATAGCCCTTTTCGGGTTTTCAACTCAGCGGACTTCCATATTTTTGCGAAGAAAGGCCCTAATTTTTGCTCAACCAACAAAGTATCAGTTGACAGGCTTAATTACACACATATATATATAT